>CM054112.1:116607714-116650446 GCA_028673005.1 Tanypteryx hageni
GAGGGTTAGAGAGAGAGAAGATGGGCTGAGAGGGGAGGGAGAGGGGAGGTAGAGGGGTAGAGAGAAGGAGGGTAGAGGGGGTAGAGAGAAGGAGATAGAGGGGTGGTAGAGAGAGAAAAGAGGGGTAGAGGAAAAAGGGAAAAAGAGAGGAAAGAGGAATAGAGAGAGGAAGGAGAGAGAGAGATATAATAGGGGAAGAGAGAGAGAAGAGGGAAGAGAGAGAGAGAGAAGAGGGAAGAGAGAGAGAGAGAAGACGGAAGAGAGAGAGAAGAGGGTTAGAGAGAGAGAAGATGGGCTGAGAGGGGAGGGAGAGGGGAGGTAGAGGGGTAGAGAAGAGGGTTAGAGAGAGGAAATAGGGGCTGAGAGGGGAGGGAGAGAGGGGAGGGAGAGAGGAAATAGGGGCTGAGAGGGGAGGGAGAGAGGGGAGGGAGAGAGGGGAGGGAGAGAGGGGAGGGAGAGAGGGGAGGGAGAGAGGGGAGGGAGAGAGGGGAGGAGAGAGGGGAGGGAGAGAGGGGAGGGAGAGAGGGGAGGGAGAGAGGGGAGGGAGAGAGGAGGGAGAGAGGGGAGGGAGAGGGGAGGGAGAGGGGAGGGAGAGAGGGAAGGGAGAGGGGGTAGAGAGGAGAGGGAGAAGAGTGGTAGAGAGAGAAAAGAGGGGGAGAGGAAAAAGGGAATGAGAGAGGAAAGAAGAATAGAGAGAGGAAGGAGAGAGAGATATAATAGGGGAAGAGAGAGAGAAGAGGGAAGAGAGAGAGAGAGAAGACGGAAGAGAGAGAGAAGAGGGTTAGAGAGAGAGAAGATGGGCTGAGAGGGGGAGGGAGAGGGGAGGGAGAGGGGAGGGAGAGAGGAGGGAGAGGGGAGGTAGAGGGGTAGAGAGAAGGAGATAGAGGGGTGGTAGAGAGAGAAAAGAGGGGTAGAGGAAAAAGGGAAAGAGAGAGGAAAGAGGAATAGAGAGAGGAAGGAGAGAGAGATATAAAAGGGGAAGAGAGAGAGAAGAGGGAGAGAGAGAGAAAGAGAGAAGAGGGGGGAGAGTGAGAAGAGGGAGGAGAGAGAGAGGAGGCGGAAGGATATAACCCTATTTTTAATATATATCAATAATTAAAATATAGATAATTTCTTGAAGCATGCAAACACTTGTAGCTTTTTAATAAACAAAAATATATATTTCAGGCAATCTATTTCCATGGCCATATTTCCTAAGGTTTTCCGTGTAAAATTCTTATGCTTCATCATTATTTTCTAAGTAACTAAAACTTAGATGGATAAAATGCTAAATAGAAAACCAGATAAATAGATGAACAGATATACTGATAAACGGATAAAAACAAGAAATCTTGATCTAATTTTCACAGCAGGCGGCTCAAGCTCTTCCCATTGGATAAAATTACTCGCGGTGTTCTTCGAATTTACGTCGCACAAATACAATTATATTCGCATGTGTTCGCCTTCAATCCGAAATATTCCAAATTTAACGTATCACATTTTTCGAAAAATGTTGCTTTGCCGACCATATTATCCTCAAATTTCGAGCTGCTCCTTTGATAGTAAATAAACTTTCATTTTCGCTTTATTTAAAGGACATGCGAGCCAGATGATGACTGCACAATACGCACTGTCATTTTAATTTTTTTTTTTAATTTCAAAGGATTTTTCTATTTAGTATCAGCAGAATACTCGTGGAATTTATTAGAAAAAAGTTTCAAGAAATCAAGAAGTTCAGTTCGCCATATCTGTATGCACTTTAAATAAATGTATGAAATACAATCATGAAATAAGATTAATTATTCCTCATCATTATCTATTATTTTGATACTCTCAAATACTCATGAAAATAGTTGATATCCATCAAAAACGAAAAGAATATATGAAAGCTTATCCTGAAAAAATTAAGGAAAAACTTCGCGGGTAGAATAAAATTTGCTATCAACGAAAACACCAAACTATTCTGCTATTCGTGCTTTGTAAATACAATAGGATAAGCGGAAGGAGAGGTTGCAATAAATTCAGTATTCAAAGTATTCATCGTTGAACTTGCGATACTCTTTGTAGAGCGTGTTGAATTGGCCGAGTTTAGCTCTCAATCGGTTGAAGTCGTGAACCCAGCGTGATCTCTTATACGGGAGATATCTGAATTTTAAAGGCGCACTTTCTAATAATAATAATAAGTTTTTGGAAGACATCGAAAGAGACATGCCGCAAATGAGAAAAGAAATCATCACCATAATTGACTGCACTCAAATAAGCCTTCTCGCTACAATCACCTTTCGGGATGGCAGGTATATCGTTCCACCTTTCCCCTCCAAAAGAAACGCGCTTGGTGAAAACACCCTTCCGCTACCCTAGAACCACTAGGCAACCCCGACCCTATAGACCAGAAGCAAGACGCGTCCGGTGTGAACGTACCCTTAGGGTAGAGGGAGGGGCAGAGCCGAATTAGACGGGCTGCGAAGGAGCGAGGAAGATCGGAGTGCGAGCAACAAGTGTTACGTCCGTCTAGGAGAACATCTATCGGCAGGCGAAACCACGGTCCACGCGCCTACAATTCTCTTTTGGTAACATAAACGCATGGCAGTAGAGGAACAATAATGCCGCAGGCTCCTCGACCGAAATGGGGGCACTGACATAGGGTGGACAACATTTTAAAGTCTGAAGATTATCTACATATGTATTTCTTTTTTCCCGGCCAAGCGGCGAAAATACATAATCTAGTAGCTCCGCGGAGAAGCATGAGACGCCAAGGCGCAACAATGTGGCATTGCAATTAATACAATAAGGCTCAACTTTGTGGAGAGTTATAATTACTGTTACATTGTGTTATTATTGACCCTCCAGTAAGAGTGCCATGTGTCAAAAAAAATATTGGCTGTGGTACAAGGTTGCAGTTTTTTCTCTGGCTTTGGATGAGAGTGTTGACAACACCGACGTAAGTCAACTGCTCATATTTATCAGAACGGTTCAACATGATTTTTCTGTAAACGAGGAGCTTTTGCAATTAGCTTCACTGAAGTGCAAAACAAAGGGGTCAAATATCTTTGATATAGTGTATTTCAGAGTGCGGTGGCTTTGATAAATGTTCTTCTATTGTGACTGATGGAACTAAAACTATGATTGGAACTGGCACTGATTTAGTTGGACTACTAAAAAAGAATGGAGTGAATTTTCCTACAATGCACTGCGTTATCCATCAAGAACAATTGTTGCAAATCTCTTAAACTTCTCAATGCCATGAAGGTTCCGGTGAAAGTAACAAATCTGATTCTAGGAGGTAACAGATCTTTGAGTCATTGTAAATTTCGTTCTTTTTTAGAAGAACTAAATGCAGCTTATGAAGATTTGCTCTTGCATTCAGATATCTGGTGGCTTAGTGCAGGAAAGTGCTTGGAGAGATTTTTTGGTCTCAGAAAATAAGTTCTTATATTTTTAAAAGAAGAGGTGGAACGCAAAACTACTGAATTTGAGAAAAAACTATAAGATCCTTCATTTCTTTGCGAACTGGCATTTTTAACTGACATTACAGGACCCCTTAATGATTTGAGCGGGAAGTTCATGGGTTAAAACAAAATATATCTCTACTATATGGGCATTTGAATGGGTTTCATAATAAACACAAACCTCGAATCAGATCTCAAAAGAAATGATTTGACAAGTATCTAGCATTGCTGTATCGTATGCTGTGTCATTAGAATTGGCAAAGTCTAACAAGCATTTTAGTGACGGTGAAATAATCAAGAAATGTGCAATTAAAATGGCTGACGCCTTCGTAGACAAAAAGGCCGCCAGAAATTTGGAAACCGTATCAGTGTCTCGTCAAACGGTTTCTCGAAACTATGGGTTACCGGGCAGGATTATTGAGTGTTACGGTGTTGAAGGCAGTGAATAAGGTGAATTAAGATTAATTAATGGTGATTTTAGTATACAAAAGATATAATTAACGATTTTGCGTCCACGATATCAAGGAAAAAAGAATTTTAGTTTAAAAGTTCAACTCGACATTCATTGCAATGCAATTCATTTTTGTTTGAAGTAATAGATAGTCAAGAAATAAAGGCCGTTTTTTGTAATAGGTTTAACTAAGCTCGTATAATCTTCAGAATTTGTTCTAGTAACCAATTAAACATATCATTTGTGTAAATAGGATGTTTATGTTTATTGTTATCCCAGGCAACCCCTCATATTCTTGTTTAAACATGACCGCCGACGAGACACACATACGGCATATAATGCTGTATGAATTCAAAAAAGGAAATAACGCTACTGTAGTCACGAAGAATATTCGGGAAGTTTATGGTAAAGTTCTAGATATCTGTAAATGTCAGCGATGGTTCAACAAATTCCGTTCTGGAGACCTCAGCCTCGAAAATTGTTCCGGTAGACGCCGCCATATTGAAATCGAAGCTTTGAAGGCTCTCGTGGAGTCAGACCCTCGGCAACACACCCGTGAAATGGCGACAAAACTGAATGTCTCTCATGAGACAGTGCGAACACACCTCAGAAATCTAGGCAAAGATCTTAGAGAGGGTGTTTGGGTGCCTCACAAACTCTCCAACGTGTGTTTCGCTTATTCTCCCCTCGCGTGACAAGCACGCGAACCGTTTCTGGAACGGGTTGTGAACGGTGATGATAAATGGATTTTTTAATTCAATTTCAAACGTAAAAAACAATGGATGAGTTGCGGGCAAAAACCAGTTCTCACCCCAAAACCTGGACTCCATCCACGAAAGATAATGCTCTGCATTTGGTGGGACATGAGAGGAGTGATTCACTTTGAACTCCTGAATCCACACCAGACACCGACTTCTGACCAGTACTGTCAACAACTGGATCGATTAAACCAGTCTCACCGTCAGAAACGTCCATCACTGGTCAATAGAAAAGCTGTTCTCCTTCTCCACGACAATTCGCGTCCGCATGCGGCATGTTTGACTCAACAAAAAAATCAGG
Organism: Tanypteryx hageni; assembly: GCA_028673005.1. Taxonomy (NCBI): domain Eukaryota; kingdom Metazoa; phylum Arthropoda; class Insecta; order Odonata; family Petaluridae; genus Tanypteryx; species Tanypteryx hageni. The sequence goes on from CM054112.1 coordinate 116,612,653, forward strand.
GATGGGAACTCCTCCTGCACCCACCATAGTCTCCAGATATGGCGCCCACAGATTACCATCTATTTCGTTCACTTCAACATCATTTGAGCGGAAAATAATTTGAAAATGGAGGGACAGTCAGAGACGACATCAATATATTCCTTCGATCGAAACTACCAGAGTTCTTCAAACGGGGAATTGAAAATATGGTCATGAGATGGGAGGCTATCATAGATAATAATGGAAATTATATCATTGATTAAACTTCATTGCTTTTCAGTGAAATTGTTCTCTTTAGTTTGTTCAAAAAAATGACATTAATTTCCGAACAACCTAATATATTGAAATAAATTATTGGTGGAAATATTTTTAGCTATAATTTTTTGCTACGGTACTAATATAACTACGTTAATTCATATATGTTTTAAGTTCTGTAATAAGCTTCTGATTGAATAATGAATATCCTCATTAATAAGGAGTTACACATTTTACTAACTGTTATTTTGCTCCTATTCTTCAGCTATTCGGCAAAAAATAAAGAATAATTTATTCGTATAAATGTTACGGTAAATGTATGTTTCATGAATGTGCGTGTTACGGAAAATGTTTCCATTTACCTAAACACACACAATTACCGTAACAAATATAATTAGACCAAGAAATGATTTATGAAGTGGCCCAAAAATTATTTTTGTGGTGGGGCCGAAAGTTTGCAGTTCCGTCACTGACGCAGAATACTATGCCATCGGATCGATTCGGGTGTGAAGGGCAAAGCAGGGAGGAAGGAGAGAGAAAAGGAGGGAAAATGGTGAGAGGGGGAGTGGGAAGGGAGAAATGGAAAGGGAGGGAGAGAAGGAAGGGGTGAGAGGGAAATAGGGAGGGGATGCTAGGGAAAGGGTGAAAATGTGAGAGGGAGTGGATGAGAGGGAGTGGATGAGTGGGAGGGGGTGAGTGGGAGAGGGTGAGTGGGAGGGGGTGAGTGGAAGAGAGGGAAGGGGATAGAGGGAGGTAGAGTAGGGGAAGAGAGCAGGGGAAGAGAGCAGGGGAAGAGAGCAGGGGAAGAGAGCAGGGGAAGAGAGCAGGGGAAGAGAGCAGGGGAAGAGAGCAGGGGAAGAGAGCAGGGGAAGAGAGCAGGGGAAGAGAGCAGGGGAAGAGAGCAGGGGAAGAGAGCAGGGGAAGAGAGCAGGGGAAGAGAGTAGGGGAAGAGAGTAGGGGAAGAGAGTAGGGGAAGAGAGTAGGGGAAGAGGGAGGGAATTAGGATGATTGTCCGGAGATGAGGATGGTCTGCATTAGAAAGCCGTTGATCATAATGGGAAATAACAAACATGTAGAAGTGTCTCTCACCAATGTTTCGTCCTCCAACGCTGATGTTCTTAACCTGGAGAGCAACCTGCAACGGAAAAATAAAAAGAGTTAAGTAGGCATCATCAAAGTAATTATGTGTACATACATAAACGGCAAATCCTGATGCTCGAAAGTGTCTGTCGACATTAATCTCTTTCTCCCTCCCTCCCTCCCTGCCTCTCTCTCCCTCCATCCCTTCCTCTCTATCTCCTCCCCTATCTATAAAATTTGATGTGTCCAGCACATAACATTCCCCATACAGAATAATGAATATGATTGTAATAGTTCTACTTGCTAGTTGCTCTCGATATCAGCGCCCTCAAAAATAGTTATCGACAATTACACTTGTGAATAATTTTTATACACATCGAATAATTTTCAGTGAAAAATACTTTTAATAATTTTCACACTGAAAAAGCGATAAGTAAACAAAATTGTTGTCTGTTGCCATGAACAACAAAATATCGACGTACGATTAAAATTAGCGTTGGCGACGCTGGGATCGCTGTTAATCAGTGTTGCCACCGACAAAAAAATAAATCCGCTAATTCTTTGTGAAAAATCTCCCAGATTTAGACTAAAATAAGCTAAGGCTTTGTTGCAAAAAGCAACGAAATAAATCAAGTTTACAAATAGAATTATTGAATAAAAAATTTTATTTTTAAAGACATGAAAGAATCTCTAAGAGTAAAAATTATTAAAAGAGAAGAGAAAAAAAGAAAGAAAAAATGAACGGATTTTGAAAAAGAAGATTAAAATAATTGAAACTAACCTTTCGGATATATGTAAATGCTACGCCGATTCTAAATTTGGTAAAAAAAGTCACATACTAATGTATGTTTCCAGCTGATTCACCTCTTGCCTACGCGCAATGGGTATAAGAGTGCAATGAATAGCTGGAGAGCAAGGGAGAAGAGAAACCCGGTGCCGGTATTAGCCTACTCTTAACGAAGAACACCAAGCGGGCCAACGGCTTATTAACGTCCCTCCCGAAGGACGGAACGCTGAATTTGCGCGGTCTCCTCAAACCACACAAACGGGGCCGGGCGATCATGGAAAAAAAATCCTACTTCGTGCCCGCTGCCTTTTCAAGCAGCAGGCGAGTAGGAGCCAGCGTCCTAACCACTACACCACCGGCACCCAAAATTTGGTACGTTTTCAATTTCAATAGAGTAATACCTGTTTTCTTAAATAGAAATACAGAGAAATCAATATACAGGGTGATTCAGGAGGAATGTGCCAAACTTGGATGATAGATTAATTAAGTGATTTTGAGAAAAAGGGTTCATATAAACATGGGCCCGATTCGGAAAGGTTAAGGAGTTATGGCTGTTTTACAATAAGAAAATTTCAATGTAGATTGCAGGCTTCAGGTAATCGACTGTTGGCAACACTGTGCATTGTTGCCTGCCAAGAGTCGATTAACTAAAATGTTAAGCAGAGACATGCCAAAAATGTCACAGCAACGTAAAACAGACCGATGCACAGTGCACTCCTTACTCTTTCCGAATTGGACCCATGTTTATAGGAACCTTTTTACTCAAAACCACTTGATTAATCTATCATCCAAGTTTGGCACATTTCTCCTGAATTACCCTGTATAGCAATGATAAAATATCATTTAACAATTACAAATTAAGTACTAACCTGTTATAAAATAACTGACGTCACGCTCAATGAATAACACCACCTTAAACGGTTGATATCTTCATAGATAAACTGGTAGAACTGATTCCAGTCACGCTTCACAAAACACTGACGCACTCTCACTAAGGATGTTGTTTCTACGATAATTCTAGTGAAACTGATGCCGAAAGAGCATTCTCCTGTTTCCACAAGGGGTTTAAAATTTCTTTAAAATATATTTCCTAGAAAATTTAGCTGTCCCGTCCATCTGGAGACTATTAGGGTTCCAGGGTAATTTTGCTTTACCCGTTGCGAAGAGAGAAGACAAAGACCCTGGCGCAACCCTTTTTCCATTCGGTGTGGGGTGTCTTCCGGTCACCATTCCGTTGGGAAATGGGACGAGAAAATGAGGGACAGGACAAAAGAGGAATAGTAAAAGAAACGTGCTTCAGTAATTCGTAAAGGGAAATGAAAGAACGAAAAACTAAACCATCCGCGATTAGGTAATTTTTGGTGTCAACCAAAGTACCCCAGCTTGGGAAACCTTGCTTTAGAAGATTCAATTTTCGTTAAATTAATTAAATAATCCAGAAAATCCGCTATCCGCTATTTTACATTTTTGTACCCCAGAGGGTCGACGAAATAAGCTAGATCTAGCGTAAAATACCCCAAATTAGCAACACTACTGTTAATACTTACAAGAAAATTTGTTTGCAAAATAGGACGCTAGATGGCATTGGGATGGGTTTGATTTCGATTAAAATTACTGTTTGCTCTAAATTCTAAAATTTTATCGTAGCAACAAATTGTCACCCCTTAACAATCAATATACAGAACTTAGGATCGTTCGGATAATTGAAATATCTCTGAAATATGCCATTCCATGAAAAATGTTTCAAAAAAAGTTGTAGAAAATTATATTGTGCACTACTTTGGTAGTAACAAATATTTATATAAATTAAGTCCTAACATGAGATAGTTAGAAAAGCGGGAAAATGTCAACAGTAAACCTCCACATCTGGTTGACAAATTTAAGTCAATATTTAATCAGACCATGAGTTTTTAATTAAACTCTTAATTATCAAGTTTCGTGTAGATTACATTGTTAGTTTTTGTGTTAGAGCATCAAAGATGTCCTATCACACACACACACACATCATCGAGATAATAGTGAAAACGTATTCAAGAGAGCTAAAAAAGTGCATCTCCCTTGAAAATTCAGATTTGATTTTTTCGAATACAGTACTTTCTCCTACACTACGTATGAAGAAATTAAAAATGAAACGATAAGTCCACGGCCATACTCATCAAAGATTCAAACTAATAGGCTTTACTAAGTGACTAGCGATAACTGATAAAGAGGATATTCAGGCGTTCCGCTGATACCGCTTCGCTGGTAAAGAACGCCTATAATTCGTGAAAATCCCAAGCATCACATTACATCGATCTGAGACGTTTCTATCACCAATCAAAAATTAAGAATCCATATTATAAAATTTACTCGAATAGAGGACAACATTTACAACGAAAACGTACTCGAGACCACGTAATTACGACTTACAGTTTCGGAGATAAAAATTCGAGAAAATCCTAAGCATATTTGTTTGCGTTGGTGGTACGACGATTCTATCAGCAAACAACAATTAAAAAAACCAAGTTTTCTCTCCCAAGCTCTTGCATGATGTGTGGTATAGACTAAAAAAAAAATATTCGAATAGAGAGTAACATTTAGCACAAAAAAGTCTGCGGACCACATAATTACCACCTATAATTTCGGAGATAAACATACAAGAAACACCTAATCTGCCTATACCGTTTTATAAGTATTTCCCATAAAAACCTTTGAAATCCGTTTATTGCGGTATACTTTTCCATCTTGTGCTATTTTAATAAAGTGACACCCTTAATTAGTTTATATGAACCATTTATAACATTTTTCTTTATCTTGAAATCTTAAATATGAAACCATGAGAATCCGGATTTCGGAGATGAAACTTGCGGACGGACAAACGGACATGACCTCACCACGAGGCGTTCATTTTCTACATTTTGTAACCTTTGCTAACCTACAGAATAATCGAACGTTACTTACAGATTAAAAGAGATTCAAGATTTAAAGAGTGTACTAGGAGAGCAACCGAGATGCCACAACATTGAGGAAGCCTCAGTAAAACTGAAAGTGGCTTTGCTTTGCAGGGATTATCAGACCATCGTAGTCGAGTGTAATAAGTATCCGGATAGGAGCTGAAACCAACGGAGACGGTTAAGCTTCTGGAGCACATCTGTCATATTATTCAGTAAAATCTGAGGTTTCAAAAACCAAAGAATTTTGGCCAAGAGAGTATAAAAATACATTTTTCTGAGTAAGATAGTCATTTAGGGATAGCAATTTTTTAACTGCAGTATCATGCATGCGATATTTATATCTCTGACAGACAGAGGCTGCGATGAGAAAATGTATTTATACCAACCGCCAATATTGTCGGATAAAAAAGAGAATCGGTCGGAATATAAATTGGTCCACCCGGGTTCGATTTCCGATTGAAATTTTTTCCCCTCATTTAGATTTATATTATTCACTGTTTGGAAAATTAAAGAAGGAATGAATATCATTATTTTAGTTATCATTATCTTTCTCTTATTTGTTTAAGACCGCTATTAAAACGGTTCTTTTAAATTTTTAGGCGTTTTTTTACCAGCGAAGCGGTAATAGCGGAACGCCTTATGGGCACTTATGGTCCGTCCGTCCGTCGTAACTTTCATCTCCTAAACCACTGGACGGATATTAATTTAATTAGGTATGAGTGATCTTTATTAAAATTTATCGCCCAATTGTGATTTTCAACTGAATCCGTCAATCAGAACTTCCACTTAACTTAATTACTTTAATAAACTTATACTCGTATCTCGTTAAATGGCATCCGTCAAGCAACAAAGAAATACCAAACTTTTTTCTCCCTAGCTCTTATATTATCTGTAAGGTATATTTGAAAAAATTTAATCGGATAGGGGACAAAATTATTACAAGATAGTCCCCGAGACCACATAATTACGAGTTATGGCTTCGGAGATAAAAATTCGAGAAAATCCCGAACAAATCATCGCATATTTTGTTTATATCGATCGCGAAGACGGTTCTCTCAGCAAACAACAATTAAAACTCTATATATTTCTCTCCCATGTTCTTATATGATCTGTGAGGTATAGATTCAAAACTTTATTTGGATAGAGAACAACAATTCAGACAAGATAGTCCCCGAGACCATATAATTACGACTTATAGATTCGGAGAAAAAAATTCGAGAATCGCTCAATTTTTCGATACCGTTCCATACGTATTTCTCATTAAGAACGCCTTTGAAATCTCTGTGTATTCCATTTATAGAGTATACTTTTCCATATTGTTTGTCATAGCAGAGGGCGGCTGGGGGAGAATAGGGGGAGAGAGAGAGAGAGAGGGCGAGTGGGAATGAGATCGAAGCGTCCCCTTCGATAGCGCGAATGCCAGCATTATTACGCAAAAATGGATTCTTGGAAAAAATTTACTTGATCGAAAGAATAAAAATTGAAGAGAAACTTCGAACGATTGAAGAATTCTGGAAAAGCATGAAAAAATTCTATTTTGACCGGGAATCGAAACCAGGTCTTCCACTTGCCGAGCGGATATTCTGAACGGCGCTACCGAGATAGATAAAACAGGAGAATTAGATTAAGGGCTCGAAAAGTGGAAGAGCTGGGTTCGATTACCGGTCAAAATAGAATTTTTCTCATGATTTCCCATAAGTTTTCGTGTCCTCCATATTCCTGAAGACAATTTTCACCAAGACATTCATTTATGTTCGAACGATCGGTTCCAAGTTTCGAACACCATTACTTAAAGCGTCTCCTAAAAAACTATAAGGCATGGAATAAAACTGGTAGTAAAAAAATAAATTGGAAGTAGAAAAAAGTATTATTTGGCAGTAGAAAAAATTAAATGGCAGTAAAAAAGATAAACTGGCAGTTTTCAAGTAGCAGTAAAGAAAGCGAAAACTAGCAATATTTTAATGCAACATGTCAGTAAAAAAATAAAATGTCAGTAAAAAAATAAAATATTCCTTTGAGGAGAAACGAAAAACACTTCAACCAACTTACCCTACCCGGTGAGGACGAGCAAAATGTTCTTCCATGCAATAGTTTCCCAAAACAAAATGTTCTTTTGAGGAGGAACGAAAAACACTTCAACCAACTTACCCAACCTGGTGAGGAAGAGCAAAATGTTCCTCCATGCAAAAATTTCCCAAAACAACAAAAGAAGAACGAAAATCACCATGGGTGAATTATACTGAAGCTTAGCCATAATTTGGTGTCCCTAATTGAAATTTCTTTACTGCTGCTTGAATACTGCCATTTTATCTTTTTTACTGCCATTTTATTTTTCTACTGCCAATTTATTTTTTTTGCTTGAGAAATTCTATTGGCGAAATATTTTTTTTTACTGCCCAAACAAATTGTAGCGAAACTATAACGCAGATTTCTTCGAAATTCGTTCCTTTTGGTAAGGACTAATATTTGAGGAAGTAAAAGAAGATGAAGAGCCAGACGAACGCAAACTCTATCTTCAGAAAGAGAAGGCGGAAACGAACGGGAAGTGTGCGACACGCTCTTTTTCCTCCTCCCTCCCTCCCGATCTCTCTCCTTTCTCTCTCCCCTGACCCTCTTCTCTCTCTCCCTGCCTCCCTACCTCCAAAATTCGCCCGAATAAAGACGCTTATCTATCTCTCCCTTCCACTCATTCCCTGTCTCCCTCCTATCCTCTCCCCCTCCCTCTCCCCCTCATCCCAACTCTCTCCCACTCCTCCCCTCTCTCCCTCCTCACCTTCTCACCCCTCCCTACCTCTCCTCCTGTCTGTTCCCCTCCCTACTCTCCCCCAATCTACCTATCCTCCTATCTCTCCCCTCTCTTTCTCCATCTTCCTCTCTCCTCCTCCACAGTGTTGCCGTTTGAAAATTTGAAATCGCGCTAGATCGACCTTCAAAAGAGCTAGAAAGGAGCTAAACTCAAAATAAATGGCGTTAAATAATGCGCTAAAAACAGAAATTTTTCCGTCTTTACTTTCTTAAATTTATTACATACATTTATTACGATTTTTCTTTAAGTTTAAAAGAAAATGCAAAAAAAGGTGACATTAGTGCGGAACACAATTTAATTCCAATTGAAATGATTTATAATCATCATAAAATTGAAGGAAAGTGGGATTTAGCAGAATGGAATTTAGTACACATCCATGCTGAATTTTGAACACACGTCGAAAGAATCTACGAATCATTTAATTTTTTTACATTTCAATAAAGACATAAATAATTCCAAAAGTCATGAAGAATACATTTATAAAATTGTTTGATATTTGTCAATAGAAAATAAAAATGTACTGAAAATACCTTATTTTACTTAAAAATATCGCATAAAAATTAAGATACACTTGCAAAAATGAAATCATCATCATCATCACTGTTTGCTTGCTCTTCAGCAGTTCCTGAAGTCCCTGCCTCAGCAAAACTTTCATTCACATCAGTTGTGCTAATTTTCCACAAAACATTCGCAGGCAACTCATAATTGTGACAGCATCTTCCATTTCGTCGCAATCCATACTTAATGGCCAAAACTGAGTTCAGAGTTTGGAGTTTCATTCCGTTACGTAACTTTGATTTTACAATGTTCATGTGACTGAATAAGCGTTCTACATCAGCAATAGAATGTGGCAATGAAAGCACTGTTAATACAAATTGAGAAAGATCTTCAAATGGGTTTTCACCTGTAGCATCTCCGTAATTTGTAATTTCTGCCCAAAGCCGTGTTGTGTCAGAGGTTTCAATCCATTTAAAGTGGTGTAATTTTTTCCATTGAAAGTAAATGCGTGTAAGCTTTCTCGAAACGCTGTAGAACATTTTTGCTAGATCCAGAATATCATGCTTTACGGGATTTAGGCAATGATGTGCACTTAAATACGACATTGACTTTAAGACATTAACATTTTCTGGCAAACGCTGACGAAGTTGTTAAATGCGTTCGACCAGAAATTTCACGCAGCTAACGCGAATATTTTTTTGGTCTTCTTCTGTAAGTTTACAATCAGATATTTCCTTTTCGAATTCATAGCCCAAGTACGTCTTTGGGTCTAAATTATTTTCAATTGAAGTGTCAGTAGTCAATATTATTCCTGGAATGACAACTTTTGAGCTCATAGAATCAATCACATGTAACAAGTCATTCAGCAACATTGATGGGTCATTCATTTCAGCTTCAAATTCCTTGTTCATCATTTGCACTTCTCCAATAATGGGTTTCAAAAATAAAAGAAACAATATATTTCTCTTATCATTAAACATTGAATGTAAGATTTCTGCTGTATAACAGCGTTCGTTTCTTCTAACAATTTCAAAATGATTCTCAAGCTCACACAATTGCAGCAGAATTCTCACAATTGTCATTTCAATGGACATCCATCTTGTCTGACTATACTGAATTAACTTCAAATAAGGAGCTCCATCATTCATTAAACTATAAAGCTTCTTATATTTAGCCTGTCGAACAGGTGAATGTGAGAACCAATTATACGTTTCTTTAATAAGAAAATGTAGGTTCCGCGGCAGACACTCATTGACAGCGTGGGACACTGCTAGTTGGAGTGAGTGACATACACACTTGATAAGAAACAGATGGGGAATCTCAGTCTTTAGTTTCGTATACACACCATTATTAATACCAACCATTACAGAAGCAATTATCAGTACCAAGTGCAATAAGCCCGTGCAAATCTAATCCATTATTTCTTATCGATGTTTTTAAAGCTTCACATATTCCATCTGCAATACATTCACTGAGCTCAATCATGTCAAGAAAAGTTTCCACGAACTGATTCTTCAAATTTGAATAGTACCGAATAACAATACCCAACATTTTTGTAGCACTAATGTCATTACTTTCATCGATAATTAAACTGAACTTTTTATTTCCTAAATCAGCTTTTAAGTCTTCCGCAAAATGTGGTGCTATAGCATTGAATATTGTTCTTCGCAGTTTGAAGTCCTTACATTCCTTGCTGTCTGCAAAATGAATTTTACAAATGTCACTCAAGTGATCAACTACCCTTGATGCACAATGTACAGCTATGAAGAGTGCTACGCTACTTTCTGCCTTTGCACCTCCTCCTTCACCAATTATCTTGAATGGCAACACACTTTGATGCTGAGAACTAAAGGGCCCTTCGGCTTTCTTGTGTTTCGTTGTGCTACGATGTCTTTCAATGGCACATAACTTGGCTGACAACGTGCATTTACCATATTTACAAAAACATTTTAAATCATCACCATCTAATCTACAAAGCCAGTTCTTATATTTAGTGTCTCTGAGCCATTCCACACGAAAATGTTGAACATATTTTTTACTCATTTTCACAAAAGGATAATATTACACACTATTGTTTAATCTTATAAACTATAATAGGTTTTAAAATAGCCCCATGCTCAAAGTATCTGAATTGTCACAAACAAAAAGGAGAAATGATCGTACACTCTATTAAACGTATTCAAAACAATGGATCCCACGTGGAAACGATTGGAGTTACCGCACCTATGTTTTCGGTAGGTTGCTTCTATAATTCTTGGCAGCCACAGCTTCACTCTCAGGATTTTATGCTGAAGGGGATGCTTGCGACAGATCAGGAATTTTTCTGTAGAGGGGACGATATCATCATCGTTACATTTGTTTTCTCCGTAATAGAGATTTATTTAAATTAAATATTAACTCCACAAAATATAAATTTCAGTTAAAAACGATTTTTAAAAATAAAAAGAACAGTAAAAAATATATATTGCAATAGGAGCCTAAGATACTGCTCAAGGTATTCTACAATGACGACCACGATCATATGACCTTAAAGAATTCAAGTCAAAATATTCGGTGGGTAAGTTACAGTGAGTGCGCTATTTATAATCATGAAATATCTCGTCTAAAAATGAAAAAATGCTAAAAATATTACAAATTTAAACATTTTTGATTTCAACTCTTTGCAAGCCGATCAATTACTTTCTGCATACATTTACCAGTGATTTTCCTTACATTATTTTTAATTGCATTATCTTCTCAGCCTTAATTCAAAAGAAATGAGCCTTCGGACTTACTGAATTAACGCCTTAGCTCTCGCTGCCTCAGGAAAGACCTTCGACAGCAAAATCAGCACACTTCACTTAAGTCTTCACGCGGTAATTCAATTCGCAATTCACTGTCTTCCACTTCTTTTGCAAAACGCTGTCTCACTCTACTTCCACAATACGCACATAACTACACCAAAGAGATCCCTGCTTCACAGATACCTCCTTCGTAACCGGGGATGTCTCGACTTCTTCTCTCTGAAGAAATCTTTAGAACGAGGAGTGAGAATGAGAGATACGGTATGGACTAAACGCTGGGATACTTAAAATTCCATCAAGAACAACGATACCACTAGCGAAGCAATAACACTCCACGAAAAATGAAACAACCACTTGAACTGATGAAAATGTAGGTCCAAGTCGGCCACTATGAAGATACAAAACAGAAACTAATTATGTGAGAGCTTACTCCCATAACCTACAGAAATGTTTACAAATCGTGACTTTCTGAAGACAATGAGGTATTTCTTTCTCACTCTCAAAAGCAAGCCCAGGATAGCCAGACGCCATCTGGCCGTGTAGTGCAAGGGAAACCTTTTCACTTTATAGGGCCATATTTCAACAAGCGTAAACTTTGGATTGGACATTTGGGCATGCAAGACATTCGGTAGGATAATGCTCGAGAAAAATCAAGCAAGGGGTCAAATTTGGCGCTAGAAATCGTGAAAAGCGCCAAAATAACGCCATCGCGCTTAAGACAGTAAGAAGGCGCTAGGCGAGCCCAAAAAGCGCTAAATCTAGCGCGAAAAGCGCTAAAACGGCAACATTGCAGTCCTCCACCCTCTTTTACCCTCCCTCCTCTCTCTCCCCATCTCCCCCTCCCTCAAAATGTTGCCCGAATAAAGACGCTTACCAATCTCTCTTTCCTTCCCTCTCTCTCCATTCAGTTTCGTTTTTCACTCGCGAGTATACGTAAGATGAAAATCACGATGAGGAATCTTCTCTCCTTCCGCAGAGATCTCCATCCCACATAAGATTCCGCTGCAAACGATTCCTCATGCAGGATAATGCCTATTTTGATGGAAGAATAAATGAGGTGCGACAAGATGGATTACGGCAAGAAATTGGAGAGAGAGAGTTCAGTACAGAAGAAACGAGAGGAAGGGGAAGGGGTGAGTCCAAGGGAAGGAGAAATGGGGTCGAAGTGAGGCTGCGCGGTGGTTACAGAAGCGCCGGAGGATTGCGTTTATTAATCGGTTAAAGACTATTGTAATATCAAAATCCAAGATTTTCGAGTACTCTGCTATCTTTCTAGAGCAACTGTTCTCGACTTGATGCTCCCGAGCACCGTTGTGCTTTCTGGTCATCTATCAGTTCTATTCGGCATGCCGACTTTGAGCTTGTGAAAGGCGCTTTTTAGCGACAGTAATATTATGTTTGGTTGGTTTCTATCGAAACGAATTTAAGAATAACTATGATGCAGGTTTGATATTTAAAACGTTTTATTTAAAAAAATGCGCTTATCTTTTCGCTCTGTCTGTTTTCCCTGTGCAATCAATTGAATTAAAATAGAAAGTAAACGGTAAGAGATAAAAGACTGAAATTTACAGGGTGTTAAGCTATGTACGATTAGGGTTGCCAGATTTTTATGATACAGGATAAACAACAAAATTCTCCAATAAAATACGGGACAAATAAGGGACACTTCAAAAATCCGACACTATTATTGTGCTTTAAAACATTTATTCCATTTATTTCCATTTATTCCTTATTTAAAGTAAAAAATTAAAAAAAAAACTCGACAAAAGTGTATGCATATAAGTACCGTAAAATTAATCTCTGCGTTCCAATACGGAACATACAACTTTAAATTGAATTTTCAGTTTACGAAATTTTTTGTTTAACAAAATATTTATTTTATTATCATACATGTGCTTTGAGCAATGTCCAGTTATACATAATTTTTAGATGTTTCATCTTTTTAGTTAAACAGTTTCGGACAGGAAAGACGCCATCATCCTTGTGCAAATTGGATAATTTTTTAAAAACAATTGGTTAATTATTTTGAAAAGTATTTAAAAATAAATACACATTGACTTATATTTAGAAAGTTTACATTGACATTTGACATTATAAGGTGAATTATAAAAATGACAAATCTTTAATAAAACGTAGTTGGCTTACATTTAGGAAAGTTTTATTGGAATTAATTAATTTAAAAAATTAACTGTAATACTTATTTTGTAATTTTACAAATTAATATTTTTCTGTCGATTTTGCATCTCTCTGTATTGTTTATTTTGAAGTACATACTGATAAAACTCGTTGCAAGGTATATTTAAATTTACTAAACACTGTAAAATTGATTCTACTGTAGATATGTCCAGTTTTGGTTCCATTGGCTGGCCATTAAGGAGAAAATACGCTCTACATGAGCATTGTGCGCTGGAATACTGAATACATACTCGTAGTAGCTCAGAGAATTGATCGTAAGATTCGATTTTCTGGAGAATATCTGACCACTTCACATGGCAAAGCTTCTTATTCCAATCTTCACTATTCGACTGGAGGTTTTGTTTTATGATTTTCTTCAGAATTGTCCACTGATTAAATAACAGAGTATCATTTACCCTTTGTCTTCTTTCGCTGAGATAGGTATAGGTTCCCATGTCGGAACTTGAACAAGTGACATCCATGCGAAAGTGTTAAAGGGCTTCAGAGGTGAAATCCATTTCATCAGGTGTGAAAATACAGCTCTCTAGTATTACCTCCAGCATTCGACGATTTTGCGACCAGAAACAACAGATAGATTCGTCTCACTGAATGTAAATATGTAACATTTCTCTCGTTTTATTTTTAATCACGCTTGCGGTGTTTTTGTCGGAGAATCCACGACAAGCATTCGAGACGAGAAGGGAACCATGTCAGGGAAAGTTTGCGAAACAGACGTAGAGAATAGAGGAAAAAACAGGAGATCTGGAAATAAAATTGAAGTTCAGAATCTAAGGCATCGAACGGCGGACCGTTAATTGGAATAACTTATCAGATTTAACCGTAAAGGTAGGAGACATATCACTTTCGAACTATGCATCGAAATGAGGTTAGGTTAAACACCCCATGGGGTCGACTATTTTATTCGAATTAAAAATGAACCGTATTTCAAAATAAACGTAAAAAAACCTGACAAAACTTTTATCTGTCGGCGGGAGAACAGTAACGACTTCGAATTTTCAGATACGTCGAATTATCCGATAGTGAATTAACGAGGTTTTTTCTGTATATGGATGTTTTTTTATTCCATCTACATTATATATATATATATATATATATATATATATATATATATATATATATATATATATATATATATATATATATATATATATATATATACATATACATACATACTTTTAAAATATTCATTTTTTGAAAGAAAAAAAACCGCGTTATATTCGGGGCAATATGGTGTGTGTGTGTGTGTATATATATATCATGATATAAATACTTATGGGAGAGTAAAGGTAAATAAGGTAAATGGATGGCAACAAGTTGTTGAGGTAAGGACACCCAATGAACAATAAGAGAATAAGAGATCCCCGCACCCCTTGGTCTTTCAGAATATGCTTTCGCACCCCCGAAAAATATCTTTGATTTACGCAAATGTTTCTTGCGAATTCATGAACACATAATCGTCTCATTTATAATGACTTGCGTTTATTCAAAGGCTGTGACAAATTAAATGACATATCTCCAAAATGTTTTGTTGTATATTTTATTTTGTTTCTATTTAAATTAATTTTTTTTTAAATCTCTAGATCAACACCTCGCACCCCTAGAAAAGTGCCTCGCACCCCAGGTTAAGAACTACTGCTCTGGGGCATCGGAGGACAACATTTAAACACGTAGATTAGAGCTTTCGGGGGATATTCCTTCTCCAATTTACGTGTTAAAATGTGTTTTTCCAATACGCCAGAGGATCTCTTGCCTCAAAAACTTGTTGCCATCCATTTATATATATTTCATGCATATTCTATGCGTAATTAATACATATTTGATGTGGATTTACCTACATTTCATATGTATATTACTTAAATGTCTTTATATGTATATTTATGACGGCATACTACGGTGCTGTATCTACGATCTTTCCTGCTGTACTTACTGTTTCCTGTATCTTGTTGTACTTTTCCAGTGTGACATTTACACTACATAGGGTTTTCGCAGGTTCCTCACACGACCACTTCTCAGTGGGTGTTTTCCTGAGTGGGTTTAATAGGAAGAACAAGACTATTCTTTCCTAGGTTTTCCTCCACGAACTTAAATGTCTTCAATTATATCTTTTTATGTACATATTTTAATATTCATGTTTTGACAAAAGGTTAATGTAAGAATGGATCTTATGGTCCAAATTTCGCCCGAATAAAGACGCTTATCTATCTATCTCCCTCCCCTTTCTCTTGCTCCCTCCCCCGCCTCTTTCTCCCTCCCCGCCACTCTCTCCCTCCCCTTCCACTCTCTCCCTCTCCTCTCTCCCTCCACTCTCTCCCTCCCCCTCCACTCTCTCCCTCCCCCTCCACTCTCTCCCTCCCCCTCCACTCTCTCCCTCCCCCTCCACTCTCCCCCTCCCCCTCCACTCTCTCCCTCTCCTCTCCCCCTCCACTCTCTCCCTCCCCCTCCACTCTCTCCCTCCCCCTCCACTCTCTCCCTCCCCCTCCACTCTATCCCTCCCCCTCCACTCTCTCCCTCCCCCTCCACTCTCTCCCTCCCCCTCAACTCTCTCCCTCCCCCTCAACTCTCTCCCTCCCATCCTCTCCCTTCCACTCATCTTTCTCCCTCCCCCTCCTATATCTTCCTCCCTTCTCTCCCTCGCACAGCCTGCACCGCCTACGCTCATTGTCAGACGCTCGCTTTCCTTGGATCTAAACTCTTCTTCGGCCCCACTGACCTCCGCTTTCCGGCTGCCATGTTATTCGTTCTAGCAGAGCGGAAGTGGAGGACGGGGGAGAGAGAGCGGGGGAGAGGGAGAGCGGGGGAGAGGGAGAGCGGGGGAGAGGGAGAGCGGGGGAGAGGGAGAGCGGGGGAGAGGGAGAGCGGGGGAGAGGGAGAGCGGGGGAGAGGGAGAGCGGGGGAGAGGGAGAGCGGGGGAGAGGGAGAGCGGGGTAGAGGGAGAGCGGGGGAGAGGGAGAGCGGGGGAGAGGGAGAGCGGGGGAGAGGGAGAGCGGGGTAGAGGGAGCGCGGGGGTAGAGGGAGCGCGGGGTAGAGGGAGCGCGGGGGAGTGGGAGCGCGGGGGAGTGGGAGCGTGGGGGAGTGTGAGCGCGGGGGAGTGTGAGCGCGGGGGAGTGGGAGCGCGGGGGAGAGGGAGAGCGGGGGAAAGGGAGAGCTGGGGAAGGGAGAGCGGGGGAGAGGGAGAGCGGGGGAAAGGAAGAGCGGGGGAGAGGGAAAGCGGGGGAGAGGGAGTGCGGGGGAGAGGGAGAGCGGGGGAAGGGAGAGCGGGGGAAGGGAGAGCGGGGGAGAGGGAGAGCGGGGGAGAGGCGGAAGGGCAAGGGGTGGCTTGAAAAGGCGTGGATGCCGGGCGAGAGGAGGGATGGGTGGAGGTGAGGAAAGACGCTGAGCAGTGCCGCCAACCCGAGATTTTCATTTTACTTCCGATGGTTCAACACGCAAGGCGTGTTATATGCACCAGCGGTGCTCATACTTGAGATATTTAGGATCTACTTTGTTGCCTCCTTTCTTTAAGTGATCTACCAATAATAAATTATCACAATTTACCTATATACGTACATAAAGACATTTTTATTTTAAGAAATGCAGGTCTCATGCATGACCTAAATTACATATTTAAATTTATTACATATTATTATGTAAACCTGAATGATTTTCATTGAATAGCACCAACAATCTGTACAAACATTCTATTATAGCTGAAGATTGTTAACGCATGAAGTTGTTCAGATGATAATCAGTTAGATTGAACTAAAACTTGAATTTTCAGTATAGTATCACAGACCGCGTAATAGAATTAATTTGTAGGCATTTTAAATTATCACATTGGTTTAATAAGGCAATCATTTGCTAAAAACCAGTTATCATATAATGAAAGGAATAAATTGCGCCAAACCAATGAATGCCTTGGACACGTAAATGCGGCGTTAAGGCGATTTTCGCTATAGTTACAATTACTCATTGTTAAAAAACCTGAGAAATTATGGGTCCGAGTCTGAAAAAATTGCACGCTAATTCGTCACGAATTCGATCCTGCTCTTCGACAAAAATAAAACTTGTTTATTCAGGCGTAGAAGCGTCTCAATTTCGTTGTTTCTTTTTAACAAATTTTAAAATGAAAATTAAATATATTATACAATAATTCCTCTATTTATCATATTTAATATGAAATAAATACATTGAGTTGAACCAGTGCAGTTATTGTAGATGATGACTATCATAAACCGTGCAATGAGATACGCTGGGCAAAGGTCTAAACATCAGTTGAATTCAAAGTAGTATTTTTTCACTTATTCGAGTTCATGAAGTCCTGGACCATCAACATACCCCTTGAGAAATCCTCGCTACGTCACTGCACTTTAGGATAATTCTACCTCTTCCCTGAAGTTCTAAGTTGAACTTGTTTAAGTTAGTTGTGATATCAGTCATAAAAGCCTAATCTAACAACAATGCGTACATTCATCAACTCTTGAAGCCAGCAACTCCTTGATTTCAACTGAAAACTCTCATTTAGGAAGAAATTTTCCCAAGCCATCTCGCATCAGTACGTAGCAAAAGGTCTCCTTGTTCTGGTTCGCTTTCACTCTGCAGTTTACTTGAAGCGCGAGACTCAGAGCGACATCGCCCCCAGCCCCTCCATGAAGACAGTCCTGCTGGTTACTGAATCGCAGACACAATTTTGAGTTTTAAAGTAATACTAGCTCACCGCGGTGCGCAAAAATTGCGCGTTACTATCGTCACCGTATTATTATACCTGTATGTAGTATAAAACTAACATTCTTAAAAGAAAGTACATTGACATTTGATCACATATAGCTTCCCGTGGTGCGCAAAATTTACGCGCAATAATCCTCACCATCAGCAAGGATAACTAAAAAGTGAGCATGAGGTTACTCCATTTTTAGGCGTTCTTTACAAAAAGTAAACAAAGAACGCCTTATGGTCCCGCCATGTCGGTCCGTCCGTTCGCATGATTCATCTGCAAAACTACTGATCGGATGTTCATGAAATTTGGTATTTAGAACAAAAGGGCAAGGAAAATAAGAAAATTAAATAAATAGTTTACGTATCCTAATCGGGAGTGCCACTTTACTGATGACCAAAAAATGTACTTTTCTTTATATCTTGTCAAATATTACTTACAACAAAAAAATTTTAAATTAAATTTGTAGAACTAATCAAATAGCATATGTTTTGTTCAGTACATTTTTATCGAATGAGTAGCCGATTTCAAGAAAATCAAACGAGATATTCGTAATTCACTTTGAACTTATTGTTAGAAAAAGTTTCTCGTGTTTTATAATTGTTGTCAACGAAAAAAATCTTCATGGTAACTGAAGTAAACATTATCTGCTGTATATACTAGAGATGGGCAGCAAAGGAGTCGCGAAGAATCGACTCTTAAGCCTTAGGAGTCGACTCCACGGGCGCCGCTAGTGTCATCTATGAGAGTAATTGCAACTACTATCGTTATACGTAGTCGTATTTGTAATCCGTATAAATTTATTAGTTGCATTAAGTTAAACTAACTGAATATAGTAATTAATTGTTACTCCTGACAGGAAAATATTCGTGAGAATGGTAACAAATAGGTGTTGAGAAAGGGGTGATCATGAGCCTCTACCCAAAATTTAAAATTGTCCTTTTTCAGCTGCTTGTTATGAAAAGGATAATATTTTAATTTTCAACCTTATAGACAAAAATGTTTTTGCTGACCAACGGTTAATATTTTCCAAGATTTTAGACCCCATCAATCTCTTACAATTAGAGCTTTCAATTAGTTCCAGGGAACTGTAAACCAATGTTTGAATGTAATTTCCTATGTAATTCTTAATATAAGCAAAATCAAAATGTAAATATACTATTCGTAGAGCACGCCCCGCGATGGATCTCGCGAAATTTACGATGACGTCACGCGGAATCGACTCTTCGCATGCGAAACGACTCCGGTGTTTGGAGTCGAAAGAGTCGAGTAACTCGACTCAGGGCTCCATTCGCGCCCATCCCTGGTAAATACCTAATCAGTTAAATTTTCTTTTTTGCGCACGCAACATTTGGAAAATTAAGGGAAATGGATAGTCTACGACGAAGAAATGATCGTAAATACGTCTATTTTCTTTACGTACACAGCGTTTGTAAGTCAAAAGAAATGGATAATTTACGTCTAAGGAATGAACGTGAATATAAAGATTATATTACTATTAGAATGAGGTAAGTTTTAAATAATTGTCGATTGTTTTATTAAGTACAACTGATTAGGAAATAAATCGGCGAATAAAAAATTCGATATTTATTTGGCATACCAGTTCTTAGACATGCAAAGCCATTAATATTTATTTTCCTTGAAATGATTGTATAAATCGTAAAGAACACCTCTGCCTCGCGTGTATGCACGGATGATGTGTGCATCTTTCCTCTCTTGTTTTTGTAAATTCGACGACACAAAGGCAAGCCACAGAACGAGCAAAGATTCCTGCTTAAGGAATATAGTTGTTGACTAAATATCTACAGTAAATGCCCGTTACAATTGAACGGGAAACTTGGAAACGATCCATAACAGATAAAAGAGAATCGTGAGAAATTCGTTTATTTAAAATTAGCAATACGATACATGGCAATCTCTTTAAAACACGATCGGCCAAAATGACTGGCAAAACACTAAACCGAATGTAATATTTAATACCCACATCTCTTCTTTCTTACTATCCCTCCCTGCCCCCTTTCTACCTCCTCCTCCCTACCATCCACATGACCCCTCCCAGCTCTCCCTCTCTCCTCTTCCCCTCCTTACCGTCAACCTGCCTACTCCCCGCCCTTCCCCCTCCATACGTCGCCCTGTTCCCTCCATGCCCCTTCACTGCCCCCACCATGCCTCCACCCTGCCGCCTACCAGGCCAGACCCTTTCTGTACATATGCTTCATTCGTATAAATACGCCAAACTAAAGACTTCAGCTTGCAACAATGCGCGTTGTTATGGCAACTAAGATTCCTTAGCGAAAAAAATCTGAATTGCGAGCGTTAGTTCGCCCACCGATCTAAAATTAGCGGTGGATTTATATTCTCTTTGATGTAAAAATCAAGTTTATTCTTTTGGTCTCATTTATTTCCAAATCCCGAGTTCGTATCTCAATTCTAACTAATTTTAACATTCAACTTTAGAAAGGCTTGCTCACAAAGTTTCATCTCTTCCCATGTTATTCAAATGTAGGAAAGATAGGCTCATGGAATTGAACCCATGAGTTAAATGTTGACGGTAAGCATTTTAAAATTTCAAGGTCGCGTTGGCAAACAATACCGGAAAGTAGAATTAGACGTAGAATCACCTGGACGCATTTCATCAAAATCCGTGATCCGAAGGTCGTAGCCCCTCCTTGTTAAATGTAAATAATTTAAAAAAGCAATTTTATATAGTCCTGCACCGTTTTCAATGCTCTCCTTATTATTATTATTCTTTATTGGTTCATGAGATCTTATGGGTGTTTAAGATTGGAAACTGGGGTCGAAAATACCCCTTAAAAATAATTTTTCCTGGAATTTCGGATTTTTCCATAGGTTGTACTCAATGACCTATCTTCATGCCAAATTTCAGCTGTGAAGCACTTCTAGAACCTTAGGTTTCATATGATATACCTTATTCAGTATATATTCTATATACTATATCCTATATTCGATATATGTAAGAAGCAGCTATTTATAATGATAATAGATATTAATTTACAAAAATAATTTTTGAAATTGATTGGTAATTGAAGGATTAAATACAAATTTGGCAAAAATTAACCTCATAGCAATTATTGGAAATATACGGACATTGTGATCGACAGCATATGAGTATACCGGCAAAAAGGATTTAGTGAACTACGTCAAGCGTGCTGGCGATCGACCAGCTTCTTTGATATACGACTCTCATTGAGCAGCGGGCGAGCCAATAACAAAAATTTCTGAGGCCATTGTCGAAGTGACTTCTGCCAGGCGGTATGCAGCAAGCGGTCGGCGAAGCAAAGGGGATACCTTCTATCTGAAATGATCACCTCATTTGCGCAGACATTTTTTAACATTTTTCGATTATTTCAACTGTGACTAGATTTTCAAACACTAGAAGCGGGGAACTGCCATAAGGAATGGTCCGTTCCTCGCACGTATCGATAGCTCTCGACTGTCGATAGGAAGAAGTGATCGCCTCGCCTTCGCTCATAGCGCTCCGCGAACCGAAGCTCCATCGCGGAGGCTTTCTGCGACCACAGAATGTCCGATTGGAAAGAGAACGTCTCTCGATAATCGAATTCACTCCTAGCGAAGGGAATATGAGTAAAGGGATGAGAATCCTCTTCTCTCTCCCCTGCCTTTCCTTCCAGCCTCGCTCGAGTGCAGTCTTCTCCGACACCCACCTCACTCACTCATTTCCTACTCTCTCCGTAGCGTTCCACTCAACTGGTTCGCCCACGCCGCTCGATGCGCGAGGCAACCTGGGAAGAACGACTTGGATAGTTCGACCCAGGTAGAAAGCGAAAACTGTTTCGACTAGGGTTGGTAAATAGGTTTTCATTAACGTGGCAAAATATGTAAAAATTTGTTATATAATTTCAGGCGTGCCACGCATTTATTTATTAATAAATTTATCTCTGTAATAATATTAATACGGATTTATTCGACATAAGTTTGTGTACAAAGTGTGACCTAAGATGAAAAGGAAAAACCTGATGTGTCCAGCACGACTTTCCCCATACGGATTACTGAATATGATTGCAATAGTACTTAAAAATTGCACTCGATGTCAGCGTCTTCAAGAATAATTATTGGCAGTGACACTCGTGAATAATTTTCACAGTGAAAAATACTTGGAATAACTTTTCACATTGAAAATTTTAGACTTTACAAGGAACAGAAATAAACTCAAACCGTAGTCTTCTGATATTGGATATAGCCCCGAAGCACTAACAATTAAGAAAACAAAAAGGAGCTTAAAGTGTTTACAATAGCCGCCGGTAAGTGGTGTAGTTGTGGCAGCTAAAAATTTAGTTTTTAAAATCTCTCTTCAACAATGCCTTATATGGGAAAATGTTTCGAACAAAGGTTGTAGAATATTAAATTCCCTACGGCTTTTATTCCAGTACTGTTTTACATTCATCAAAAATTAAAGTAAATATTAAATGAATGGAATATCTCCTTAACAATGCGTTCCACGAAAACATGTTTCAAACCAAAGTTATAGAGAATAACATTATCTATGACGTTTATAATAAAAGATATTTACATTTACTAAGAATTAAAAGTTATTTGCCAAAAACCAAAATATGACTAGAGTAAACATCTACTTTTGGTAGAGCGATTGTTGTCAAAACCTAATCAACTCTTCATTATATAGTACTCTTTCTAAATATCAAATTTGGTATTGATACGAGTGTAAGTTTTTGAGTTAGAGCGCTTACAAAATCCTATCACATACAAACTGAGACAGACAGACGCACAGACATCATCACGAAAATAGTAAAACGTGTTCAGGGGACCTTAAAATATGAACTTCCGTTGAAATCTCGAATTCGATTTTTTTCATGAATACAATACCTACTTTCCCTATACTTCGTATATGAAGTAAGTAAAAATAGTGAAAACGTATTCACGGGACCTTAAAAAGGGTCAAGGGTCGAAGGACCGACAACCAAAGGGCCGAAGTACGCCGAAGAGCCGAAACGACCGAAGGGCCTACGAGGATCATAAGAGCCGATAATATTATAGGGCCGAAAGGGCCAAATTGATGAAGGGCCGAAAATGCCGAAGGACGGGAACACGAAAAAACCGAAATATTTACTACGCTCTTCGGTTACTTCTCATATTGTTTTAATAATAATATTTATAGGAATAATAAAAAATTAAATCATTTTAGCAAACAGTCGTAATATTTTTTCTCTTCATCTAATTACCTCAAAGTTACTTTTTAACGATCAAGATAATTTTCTCTTACAAACTTCAATTTTTTTCAATTAAATTATTTATACTTTTAATAGTTTATCAATGACAGGGAAAAATTAGAAAGCAAATTATTAGAGCATTATCAGATTTAAAATACTAAAAGCATTGTGAAAATCCCTTTCTGGCAATATATTTTTCATCTATTTAAAAAAAACGAATTTAATAAATGTTACTGTTTATACGCTAATCTGTATGTATCAACTATGAATGCGATTTATAACGCAAAAATGCTGTTTTCGTAGAAATTCAAGAAAATACGATCAAATATCAATATTCTGTGATAAGTATTAGAATCTACATTCTTTTCCCTTTCGAACAGTACAATCCTCGCTCCAATATCACAATTTTATAATATTTTAATGCATTAAAGAAAACATCTCTGCACGATGGATTTGAGATTTCCTATGTAAAACAAATGGGGAAAAACGTTTCTGGAATCTAACTCGGGACGTCAATCTTCGCTAAATAAAATATAGCTCGGAGATGGGCCCTGGCAGCACGAGTCTCATACCAAGTTTCATGAAAATCGCTCCATTGGTGCAAAAGTTGTTAGTAGGGGACGCACATACACACTGACACACATACGCAGAAAGGATCATTTCATAAAGCTATGTTCTTTGGAAACCAGCCTAAAATTGTTTACAAGGTTTTGAATTAGTTGAATTAATTAATAAAAAAATAATTAATTGAATTTTGAATTGAAATAAGACTCGACTTACGCAAATCCGACTTTACGTAAAAACTGCCGAAAATAAAATTTTAAAATCCACAAATTCCGTGTTGCGGAAATTTGCTTACAAGGCAAAACGTTTCAGGCTTAAGATCAAATGTTAAATGAAGTTTAACCACGTCAATATATTTTTAATTTATCAAATTATACCTTACACCTATTTTATAAAATATTAAATAGAGAAATGTAATGACAGTATCCAATAGGAAATCTAAAATTTCGTTGATTATCGTTCCGTATCCCGTTCGCCTTCCTCGCATAGCGTCAGTGTGTTCCCCAGCATTTTCATCTCTTGTTGTGCTAATTGTGCGTAGCTCGGGTTTTTCGCTAAATACCTAACTTTCGACCCGCATTCATGATTGATAAACGTAAAATTGATTCTAAAGGTACAAGTACAATGAAGAAGAGACATACGATTACGCTTGAGGAGCAGAGTAGACCTGTAGAGCACCATCAAAGTACATTATATGACATACGTACATATTTATTTATGGTAATTTCCGGCATACGTAAAATTCGACTTACGTACGGGTTTGTGGAATCGAACCCTTACTTAAGCCGGAGCAAATGCGTCGGAATTGATTACAATGTCAATCATCCGTTCAAAATTTCCAAATTGCTGAAATATTCGTGAAAATTGTTCCATTGCTGAAAGCAATACATTTGAAAATAATTTAAATGGACTCACACATGTATTTTCGTGACTACATACAAGTATACTCGATTTATGTCAAAGATGCGTTCCTGAAAATTGCGATGTAAATCGAATCGACGTAAATCGAAGCTGTTTTCCCCATAAGAATCAAACATATGCGTGCAGGAGTTTGAGACAGTTCGACACAACTGGTTGCAGCTACCACTCTATTTTGGCACTAGATAGTCGACAAGTCCGAGATTGGACGGGATAAACCGCAGGTAATGGCCCCCTGCCTCTCAGGGTCTCCCGCAATAGGAACGCAACACGGCTGCGTTTCTAATCTGAATTTCGGACGTAATCATCGGACCGCACTGGACGATTCTCATCGCACGGGCATTGTTTTGTTATCAGAAAACATGTGCGCCTTATTTATTGCGAATTATTAATCATTGAAGTAGAAAAGGCGCCTATTCTTTAGGATAATAGCGTTTAAGAATATAGAGAAACTAATAAAGCAAAATAGAATTATTAATATTGTTACCGTACCAATATTTTTAGTTTCTCTAATATTAAATAATTTTTCAGAAATTTTAGAAAATTATATCATGCGTAACAGCGTGAGATTTACAACAATTGAGCGTCATCATTTCACTTAAATGACAAATTCACAATAGCCAGGACAAATCTAGAGGTGGAAGCTAGTAGTCGGACGTCGTGTCGCGGTCAGCTCGGAGGTGAAAAAATCGCTCCTGTACGCGGATGTTCCGAGTGTTTCACGTCCGAATTCACCAATTTTTTCATTGCTAGGTTCCCTCGTTACAAAACCCTTCAAAGTCAACACATTAAGCAATCAGAGATAGAGCAATGACCTGAGTTTGGAAGGGCGCAATATATTTAAGATCGTAGTTTATTTAGATGATATATTACAGAGAGTAGATATTTAGATTGCAGTATGTGATTTTTATCTAGTATTTTAATCAGATAATAGCTTGAGGAAGGCGGCAACGAAAATTTTAAAGAACCATAACGACGTAACTTCGAATCAAAACGAGGTAAATCGATACACAGGTATTAACTGATCGGCGACGTAAGTTCGAACAGGCTTGAATCCGGGCGACGTAAATCGGATTCAATAAAATATGTTTTTATTTATGGAAAAACTTAAGTTTCAGAACTTTTAATGCCATCTTTTAATATTTGGAGTTTAGTTTCAAAAGCTATTATAAAATAAAATATGATATTGAGTAGTGTAATTGTCCGTCAAAAATAACGAGTATGCGTGAGTCAAGTATTAAGTTAAAATTAAATTTAAATAAATTAAGGGAAGCAACATTTATATACACCAAAAATTAAGCTATAAATATAAAATTCGCCTAAACGAATATCTCAGAAAGTGAAAAGCTGCATGTCAAGGAATTAATGAAGATCTATTCATTAAACATAATGCTATACAACTTTTACATGCCGAAAACTAGATTTTATTTTTTTAGCATTAAATTATTTGAAATTCAGATTAAATTTTTACCTTTAGTGCATATAAAACATTTTTAATTACAATAAATTCATATCTATTTTATTTTTCTGTCATTAGCCAAAGACTAAAAACAGCTTTCGCAGAAAATATTATCAAAGAACTTTAAAAATTCCGCAATTTTAATCCCTGTATTTGATTTCATTACCAAAATATCAATGAATAATTGAACGTTTACTTTAGTTATAGTCGTATTATTTATCGTAACCAAAGTACATATTAACTAAGTTTCATAGTCTGAATTTGGATCTCCCAAAATCTTTTTAAATTTTCATTTTTTTAGTCTCCTGCTACTTGAAAATTCACAATTTAGCGACAGAGTCGACTTATTTTTATGCCAAAATACCATCTTTTGCACAATATTTTCTCGTAATAATGAAAACCTATTATCGAGTGACCAAGGTATTTTTGAAACAAATAATAAATTAATAAAATAAAACAGTCACGACACGGAGTGAATCAAGGCTGTTTATCGCGAAGAGTTCAAGGAGATCGTTTCAGAATTACTGCAGATGTCGTTTATTAATGACACTGATTATTGTAAAGTACAACTCCTTCAGCCATAAAGATATTGAAACCCGATGCAAGTGGGCATCTCCAGCGGTAACTTGATCCGGACAGTGACTGAAAGTCAACTGTGAGAACAGTCAAGGATTTAGGTGCTAAGGGAAACGAAAGACAAATGAAATACGAAAAGATTTAGCGTAGATGTTATGTTAATCTGTGAGTTCATATAGGGTTTTGTTGAAATCAATGTCTGTATTCATGATTGTTTTACGGTTTTTATAAATATGTAAATTTTCCAAAGCATTTAGTGAGTTGTTTGACGAAATAATTAATTTAATGTCATTCAAGTTGATACCGTGTCCAGTCTCGACTACGTGTTTGGCTACGCTCGATTTTTAAAAACGATTATATTTGTAATGTGCTAAATGCTCCTTAAACCGTGTAATTATTTTCTTTTTTGTTTGGCCTATATATTGTTTGTCACAATGTGAACATAGTATTTTATAAATTCCAGATTTGTCTAACTCTTCTGCCTTGTCTTTTGTACTGCCTAATAAATTTTTTAAGTTGTGTGGATTCGTGTAAACAATTTAATATTTCTTTTGTTTATAAATCTTATCTAAGCCTTTGTTTAGAGCAGGAAAATAAGGTAATTTTACATACTTGTTCTCTTTTTGTGGTAATGTTGGTCAATGTTTCTTTGAATTTGTGTTTACGAACTAATTCATTAATTAAATTGCTGTTATATCCAAGATTTGTGGTTATTTCTTATAGGAACCTTTTAAGAATGACTGTTCAATTTGAAGAATAATTAGAAAAAGTATCAAAGGAGTGATACTATTAGGCGAGAAGCACTGTAAGCACGACTTAAACTGCAAATAATTCTCCGGTTCTTAGCTGCAGGTGATAGCTACTCCTCCCTTTCGGGATTTATACTGTGGATTTTAAAGCAAAAGGAAGTAGATATTATTTTGTTTTTAGTAGCCAGAAATATAGCAAATCATACGATATTAAACGAACATCTGCCTATTAACTACATATAAATCTAGATAACTGCTTATGAGCTGAAAGCATAGAGCATAAGTGATCAATAAAACCTGATCCTTTTTATTAACAGAACATACTAGTACCAAAGACCTTCAATATGACGGGTATGCGTGGATTAAATACTAAATTTAAGGCACTTCCCATTCTTCCTCCATTTCCTCCCTCATATTTTAAGATTATATTCGATTTTTCGGCATTTCATTAAGAGGTTGCAATGAAACAAAATCATGAAGGACAAAAACCGATTGAAAATTTATGTGAAAAGTTTCATGTAAATTTAAAACAAATGAACACGTTGCGTAAAAACTTTAAGTCGGAAACGACTCCAATGCATTGTAATGATGGTCAACTCAACATTTCAAATAGGAAGATACTTCACGCGTACATTGAAAATATCTTTTCGTTTGCAAATATTATCGGGCACTTTAAAGCAAATTACTATTTTGACAATGATTATGATAAATGTCTTTCGATAATTAAGCAAGATATTTTATGCATGGCCGGTGCATTTATAATGATTACAAAAAATGTGTGAATTAAAAAATCTACTTACTAAGTTCTTTCGTCGTCAAGGTAAACAAAACAAAAAGCTAATTAAAATATTAGCGGTCGTGTGTTCGTTCGCATTTCTTCCACGCCTTAGAAATGGCACTGCAGTAAACAAACTTATCGTTCAAATTAAGCCATTATTACTTCCCCTTCGATTAAAATTCATTCAAAATATACGAGAAGAGTTCTCACAATTGATTTAAAATACAAAATCAAAGTTCATGTCATTGCTTTTCGATATAGACGTAATTTTGTTAGATCAGCAACAATGCCGTCACCCTTGAGGACGAAATTTTTTCGTCTAAAATTTAGCTAAATTTTGTGTATTAATAACAAATTTGTGGAACGATTCGACGCGTATTCGAAAATTGATGGCAGGAAAATGAATATCCGTTCTTTTAGGCGTAGTTTGGTGCAAGTCCCGTATTCATATCGCAATTCTAAGTGATTTTACAATGCAAATTAAAAATGTGCTGCAACTGTGCAAACGTGAAAACCGTTCAAACACACAGAAAGGACAGAATTTTCTTTAATATATGTATTAGATTAGATATTAGATGATGCCATTGTTAAGCTTTAACTGAGCAATAATATGTACTATAACCGAAGATAATTAAGTTTTCTAATTTTTAAATAACGAAAATTTGAATTTTTCAGATTCCAAATTTATCTTCCAATTTGATTCTACATAAGCCTAAATTTCCTTATAAATAAAAATAAAATATATTTGATCAGTTATATCTTCTCAAGTATTGGATTCAAACCTCAGTTGGAATATAAACAATCATCATTACTCCTATTATTATATTACATTAACGGTTACCAGTGAGTTGATTATTTATAAAATCTTATACATGAAATAGCAGAATAAGAAATGGCTTTTATTATAATACACCATGGGAAAAAATAGACGACATTTGAATAAGGATTGGTAAATATTATCGAAACAAAAAATTACTGGGTATACATGAATAAGTATTATAATTAGGACAATTACCATTCTCCCTCCCTCCCTTCACCACTCCCACTATACCATCCTCTCTCCCTACCATTCTTTCATCCTCTCCCTCTCATCCCCCTCTCCTTCCCATTCTCCTCCCTTTCTTCCTTCACTTCTCCCTATCACTCTTCCCGCCTTCCATTCACTCTCCCATTCTTCCTCCCTCTCACCCTCCCATTCTATCTCCTTTTCATTCTTCTCCCTCTCTCTCTTCCCCCTCCCATTCTCCTCCCCGTATCCCTTCCATTCTCCCTATCCCTCTTCTCTCACACTCTCTCTTCTTCACTCTCTCTTCTTCCCTCTCATGCTCCTATCCTCTCTCCCTTCCATTATCCTCCCTCACTCTCTTCCCACTCCCATTCTTTCTCTCTCTCTCCCTTCCATATCCTCTCCTCTCCAATTATCCTCACTCTCCCTTCCATTCTCTCTCCCTCTTCTCCCCTCTCATTCTCCCTCCCTCTTCTCCCCTCTCATTCTCCACCCTTTCTCCCTCCAATTCTCCCTCACTCTCTCTATACCTCCTTCCCATTCTCCCTCCCTCCCTTCCCCTTCTATTTCCTCTTCCAAAAGTGGCCATGGATGATTTCGACGAGAAGGTAGGAGAAAGAAAGGAAGAGGTCAACGCAGTTGGAAAATGGGGCTATGGAGTCAGAACCAAACGAGGTGACCGACCTGTAGACTTTGCCGAATGTACTAGACTCCAGTAAATGAACTGCTCCTTTAAGAAGAGCCCCAACAGAAAATGGACCTAGAAGGGACCCGATAGCATAAGAAATGAACCTGACTACATACCTACTATACAATAAAAGGCAAGGCATGTGGTAGGAGAGTGTTCTGTCCTGAACCAGTTTAAAACTGGAGGTGACCATCAATTGGTACAATGCAGAATAAAGTTCGATTCAAAGTTGGAAAGACAAAAGCTAGTAAAGAAGCCTAAGTCTATTAACAACACACAAGCGGTAGAAGAACGAAAAGAAGAATTTCAGCTTGAACTTCAAAATGAATTCCATCTACTAGAAGACCAAAAAGAGAAATCGAAGTTAATAGAGGTATTCAGAGAAACGGCACTAAAAATAGTTGGAAGTGTTAAACTTAAACCAGATAAAAAGTTATCTAAAAAAACTAGATTGCCAATGAAGAAAACAAGGGAAATGAAAATGAATAACGACACTAAGGAAATGATCCGCTTCGCAGAACTAAACAAAACTATAAGGAATTCCATCAAAGAAGATGTGAAAAAATATAATGAGATGGAGGGAGGGAGATGAAAGGAGGGAGATGGAAGGAGAGAGATGGAGGGAGGGGGAATGGGGGAGGGGGAATGGGGGAGGGGGAATGGGGGAGGGGGAATGGGGGAGGGGGAATGGTGAGCGGGAATGGGGGAGGAGGAATGGGGGAGGAGGAATGGGGGAGGAGGAATGGGGGAGGAGGAATGGGGGAGGAGGAATGGGGGAGGGGGAATTGGGAAGGGGAATTGGGAGGGGGAACGGGGGAGGGGGAACGGGGGAGGGGGAATGAGGGAAGGGGAATGAGGAAGATGGAAGGAGAGGGAATGAGGGAAGGGGAATGAGAAAGATGGAAGGAGGGGGAATGAGGGAAAAGAAGGATTTTTTAAATTGCCTTTAGTTGATTTGTTAGTTCTGATTAATTGATGCTAAGCCCCATGTTGTTGACAAGGAGGCAAGGTTCATTACTAGAATACATTTTTATATAAAATACTAGGGGGGCAAGCCCCCTGCTCGCTTACGCTCGCCAACCCCCCTCCTCTTTGCTCGCTGTTTTTTCGTTCCTACCATGTACTTATTGGATTTGGACTAGTTTCAAGTGAATATGTTTTGAATATGGGATTAATTGAATATGGGTATTTTATACGTAATGCACATTTGGTTTATAATAACAAATTAACAAAAATGATAAGTTTAAATGACATTTAATTTAACACTTCATTATAAACTACATTTTTAGTTATTTGATTTTCTGCTCTATTAGTATTTCCAGTTATTTGTATTTTCACACCCTGACGTGACGTGAGTTATACGAGTATTTTTAGGGATGTTTCTTTGGTTTTAAATAACAAATTAAGAAAATAAGTTGAATAACTCGAAAGAAAAGAGCTGAAACTCCCAGAGTGCCATCCACCAAAAAGGTGACTTGCAGGGTATAATGTAGATGTAGATGTAGATTTAAAATGGCTGAGGTATAGAGCGTTAAAAGAGAGAGAGAGAGACAACCAGAAATAGTATTTTAGTAATATATATATAAAATATAAATAACACGAATACTGCGGTTGATTTATTTGCATTTAATTCGTATCTTCGGTCATTTCGAGCAAGTTTTAATCTTATTTTCGATCTTTAAGACTTAATATAAGTGCATATACACTGAAATTACCGGGGACAACAATATCCGTAACAATGGAAAGATGAGTAAAATATGTCAAGAGTTTTTATAAAAAGAGGTTGATTGAAAGTCAGTTTGTTGTTGTTAGTTTGGGTGCATCTTGAACCATCTTAGCTTACTTAAGCCCAGAGACTACTAACAGTACAGTTCGGTTTTCCTTGGAGGTAACATCGTGCCCTGCTTCTTGTTGTATCTATAGTGTGAGTGCTTAATTAAACTGCCCTTTAACACTCTAGTAGGCGCGCTGTGGCAAAAAGTGCAACAAATTACACATTTCTATGGAGGGGGTAAGTTTTTGTTGTGCAGGCGGTTATTTCCATTGTGTATTCCTTCAGTAAGTCCTTGGCTTTCAGATAGTGTTGTTATATGTTGTGCAATGCATTGCAGTTCGTTGTGCGATTGAATTAAAGAGAACGATGTCATTGATGTTGCACTGCATACGCCTCGCGCCCGGTCTTGTGACTGTAATTATTAACAATGGAGTCAACATCTTACCATTGTATACAATGCGCGCTCGGTCCTGTAAGATTTTTTTACTTTTTGCAATTTTCTATCTTTATAATTAGTAACCGATCCATGAGAGATTTAAATTTAAAATACATTGGTTATATTTGTTTAATGTTTATAATCTGGAGCTGGAGTTACCCGGCTTCGCTCGGGAAAGCATTTTCTTTTAAGGAGCAAATGATTTTAATTTTTGGGGCCCCGCGCTGTCGGTGCCCCCAAATTTCTCAATGTGTTATTCGGAGAAGAGGTTCACACGGGATTTTAACTACCACCTAAAGAAGCCATTGAAAAATTTTAGTCAGGCTTGTGCTCGTGGGTATCCCAATGGCGAATCCATCATATAATCAACGCAGACTGCTTTTCCAAGAATATTTGGCATAATCGAGCAGTTTTATTAAAATAGAAATTACTCCGAGTGCACCATAACCTCTGAATTTTCGTTCCCCATTCCTTAATTACGCAAGCGATGTTTACATTAACTTTTAATATTTTATCTATTGTATCGTAAAGTTTTACCATGCATTGTCTTGCTCAATATCCGCATGGATAGAGGCACCTAAGCCTTTAAAGCAGCAATAAAA
The DNA here is from genome assembly GCA_028673005.1 of Tanypteryx hageni. Lineage (NCBI taxonomy): Eukaryota > Metazoa > Arthropoda > Insecta > Odonata > Petaluridae > Tanypteryx > Tanypteryx hageni. The sequence goes on from CM054112.1 coordinate 116,645,417, forward strand.
TTATATGGATTATGCCAATAAGATTAGCGGAAACGTAAACAATAAACATCTTGGTTACCGAAAAAATGTATGAGATGTATCGATTTCTGTTGCGATAATTCTTTCTATGTTAATGGTAAAAGATAACAATGTTCTATTATTCCTTAAAAATCATTTGACTCACTTGAAAAGTATTCATAGACTATATTTAATCCATTTGTACCCTTTATCTTGGCGTTGGCTATACTTATTCTACGGCTCGCCACGGCGTGGACTTTGCATTAATCTTTACATGGCTATCTCCCTTTGAGGAGGACAACAATTAAGAAATTTAGCTTTGTCGTCGCCTGGAAATGTTAATAAATTTTCCGCTTAAAGGTTAATTTCGAGCGATTTAACATGTAATACGACTAAACGTGAACAGAATTAAAATATTCAGTCTTTCTTCCGTAAAATAAGCCATTTCCCGTGAAAGAATTTAATATTTAGGTATATTTATATCCACATCAGTGAAGGGCTGCATGGCATTTTGGGGTTTCTCCACACCATTTCCCATGCTTTCTTATGGAAATAATATTTTGTTGACCCTATGGGGTATAAGAGACCCCACGATCTGCAATCTAGACCAAGTACTTCCTTTAGTCCGTAGGATGACCCATGAAACTTTTGAATTCGATAGCTTCAACGGTGTAAAAACGTATAGGGGCATACAAACATACATATATTCACACATTCATTTTTATATATTAGATTATCCCTTGGAACTGCCAGTGTGTAACTTAATTGTATTGAGGATGTTTACAAATAATTATACAATTTGTAAAATATTTTTAAGTAAAATTTGTATTATTTTCATTTTACTATGTTAAATGTTTGTGAGAGACAAAGTGTACCACGCGTCCGCTCGTGCTGAAAGTTTGGGCGCATCTGCTGGAGCAGGTGTTCCCAACGCGGTGCCCGCGGGCGCCATGGCGCAAGCAAAGTTTCGCTGTGGAGCCCTCCAAGGTTTTTTTCAGGTGTATTCCCTAAAACTTTTAGCTCTTTTGACTTATAGTGATGAGTGTCCAAAGAATCTAGAATGTACTAATCTCAAAATGAATAATATTATAATGCTATATATATCATCATCATCATCATCATAGGTAGTCTGTCCGTAGACAGGTCCGTGATTATTCTTGGTTAAACCTGGTTCTCCATATACTCCTATTTTCCGCTGTCCTCTTTATATCTTGATAACTCTCTTTCCCTTTCAAATCGTCTATCAGCTGAAACCTTTTCCTACCTCTTTCCCTTTTCCCATCTAGTTTTCCTTCTAAGACGTCTTTAATCATACTCTCTCTCCTCAGGTAATGTCCAACCCAGTTAGCCTTCCTCTTTCTGATAATCTGTATAATCATTCGCTTCTCTCCTATTCTTCGTAGCACTTCATCGTTTTTTATCCTATCTGTCCATTTTATCTTCAACATTCTCCTCCAAGTCCACATTTCAAAGCTTTCCAAGTATTTGATGTCATTTTTCCTTAACGTCCATGTTTCTGCCCCATACAATGCTATGCTCCATACGTAGCATTTTATCAACTTCTTGGGGATATCTTCCCTTATATTCGCTGTAAGTAGTTGTTTCTTTCTCCTGAAAGCCGCTTTTGCTTTTCCTATTCTAGTTCTGATCTCATCCGTACATTTTGCTTCTCGTGTTATGATGCTTCCAAGGTATTTATATTCTCAAACTTGTTCTAAAGGCTTTCCCCCAATACTTATGTTCAGATTCTCTTCTTTACCTGATATTCGAATGACCTTGGATTTTTCTGTATTTATTTTCATACCGTATTTTCTTCCTGTTATCACAAGTCTATTTATCATTTTTTGTAGCTCCTCTTCCTTTCTTGCTAGAAGTACTTGATCATCTACGTATTTTACTGTTCTTATAATCCTTCCTCCAATTTTGAAATCTCCTGTGCCTTCTAAAGCTTCTTGCATTAGACTTTCTCCATATATATTGAATAGGGTTGACGATAGGCAGCAGCCTTGTCTTACTCCTCTACCGATATTTATTCCGCAGGTGTCCACATTCTCAATATATATATATATATATATATATATATATATATATATATATATATATATATATATATATAATGTATCTATACACGTATGTATTTATGTCAAAACAAGTATCGCACCTTATTTAAGTAAGGTCTTTAATTAATCTCATAATTTAATGTTGATTTATTCTTAAGGAATTTTTGATATTTTCTATACATCGCATTTTTAAGTTTAATAAAAAATGGTTTTTAAGAGTAAAATTAATGTACCTACTAACAATATTTAAAATAGATTATAAATATACATATAGCTACGAGCTGAGTTGTAAGTGTTGAACGGGGAGGGGGAAGGGAAGAGGGGGGGAGGAGGAGGGGAGGGTAAAAATATTGGCGCCCTCCGCTTTCGCTTTTAAGTCAAAGGCGCCCTTGCCAAAATCAAGTTTAGGAACCCCTGCGCTGGAGGGTTAAAGACAAGTGCGTCAGTGCTTCCGGCACATATTTTTCACCTGCAATCAGCGGAAGGGCACAAACCCTTTCGGAAAAACTAGACTCGTATGTCTACTATTGACTCTTTAATTAAGACACAGGAATTAATTGGTGAAGAAATGGGAAGAAACACGGACAATGTTGGAGCTTTATTGCGTTCAGACCAGGAGCAGTTCGATTTTAAAAGGCAATGTCTGTTTTGTTGTATGCCAGTAAGAGAAGCAGCTCTGAACTAAAAATTGAAGCTTGCTCCAGAACATTCAGTTTCTACGTTGAAAACTAAATACACTATCGAATCACACTGTAAATATGGTGGAGACCGGTGGTAAAACGAAGACCTTACTCGAGTTTGAACATCAATAGATTGTAGGTACCATGCCGCGTGCTACGGTACCTTTTGTAAACCTGTTTCCGATTAAACACCTGGACGTCCCGCATCTTCTGAGACAGCAATGGCTTTTGAAAAAGTGTATGATTTCTTAATAAATGCAGATAGCTGCCAATATGATGAACGAAGGATTAGAAGACGGCTAGACAGAGAAATATAAATAAAAAACAATTAATTAATCATTTTGGAGGCGAAATTATCATTACCGATTTTGTTTTTAAGGCGAGTCTGTTGTGTTTTAAAGGTAGCAAAACAAATCTAATCAACGATCGTACATATCGCCGTTGTTGTGTGGGCTGTCTGTCTACCTACACGGGAAGTTTGAATAAAGGGAGCTGATTGACGTGCTTCATACACGGGTTTGCTCAACCCTATCAGGAGCCATTAAAATTTGAAAATGATGCAACCGTTTCCTAGCTCAAACAAGATGCCCTAGTGAAATACGTTGTCGATAATGCGGACTTCAACATTAGAACATTTAATGGATGCGGCACTTTTCATTCCATGGATGGTGTACTTTGTATCACTGCAGAATCTGCTGTCTTGCCAAGTCAAAATTTCTCGTTCAAACCAAATGAATAATGAAATTGGAAGCTTTGGAAAAATTCCAGTATAACCATTTAGGAGATCATATGAAGGCCTAACCGCAATTACGTTGGCTGACTGTGGAAATCTTCAACTTATCAACCCCGATAAATTATCTAAGTACCTAAAGACTAATTGCCTGAGGGCATTGAACTTAGATCCTAGTCCATCATGGCAGGGGTCCATGGCTTTTAAAACCGCTGAATCACAAAATTACCCAGTGAGTCGAGTGTTACCTTTGCCCTTCGTCAATTTGAATCAGGGCAACATAAATACTTTTTACAGCTGCATACTCCATGCAATTCAACTGTGCAGTAAATTCAACCAGAAGACGTGCATTGTGACTTTCGATCAGCCTCTTTTTATAAAAGCTCCTGACATAGTTTACTCATCTGATCCTAACAGCGATATCGGGAAAGTGCTTGTGAGGTTAGGAGGGTTTCATTTACTTATGTCGTTCATGGGAGCAGTTGGACATATAATTTGGGATGAAGATGTAACTACTTTTAACTACCCAATAAAATGCAAACGAAATTTCATTATTGGAATACCTTCGAATCATCAATTATTAATATTATTATCGTCCTGGGGGTCAAGGAACACCCAAACTAACAACAACAAGCTGAGTCGTGAGAAAGGTAGTTGACGTTGGGTCGCCACCCTCCGAGTCACAGAATACTCACTTGAAATATTCATAGCTCCTACTCTAGTTTAGGGATTTTTACGAACAAGCTCTTATACTGTTCATCATTAAATTATCTATAAGTTTTATTTGGGCTTTTTTTAATAAACTGAACGATTGAAATATAGCTGTAGATTTTGTTTCGGAGTGACGCGTTTCTAGGTGAACACGCTCTTCATCACTCTCAATTTTTCCTTATAACATGTTTAAATGTTCAAAATAATTTATATGACCCTTAAAGATTGTTAATTTGTCTTTGTATTAAAAGGAGTTTCATGTTAATCGATGAAGCCGTTTAGGAGCTATTAGGAGATATATGTATAAAGTTCGGTTGGACGCCATTTTGATAGTTTTTATGATTTTAATGGTGTTCCGAAACGTGGATTCATGGGGATTTTTTACCACGTGATTTAGACATCCATAGGAACAAATCCCAAAAGAAATTAGCTTCAGGCTATTTTGTTCCGACTCATTCTGTTGGTTGTGATTTTCTCTATTTGGTGAAATGTTTTGTACTAAGTTACATTGCATTTTTGAGAGTTAAATTTTATATAATGCAGTTGCACAAAGCTAAGGTTTACTCTGCCGATTTCAATTAATGGAGTTATATTAGGATATGAATAAGGAATAGAAATTTCATATTTCATTTCCTTTAATATGGTCGGCTTGATTGAGTGATTTTTAAATATGCCGTAAAGTAATACATTGACTGCCCTCATTGGGTCATATGACTCACATGTAGAATTTTTTACCTGTACTTCAATAAAATCCACTAATGAAAGGCGTTATTACGAGGCAGATATGTCGATGTATATGTCGTTGCACTATGGCCGTGAGCGGTTCCCGATTTTGTAGCTCCTCCGAGAAAG
>CM054112.1:117865946-117883446 GCA_028673005.1 Tanypteryx hageni
TTAGATTGTCCTAAAAGTGTTCAGTGTTCAGTACTTTTATGAACTCTGAAAATAAACAAGTTTTTGATTTTTCTTAATTTTCTGGAGAGAATTTAGTGTTCCATGTTTAGTGTTTATCTATGTTAACTCTTGAAATAATCCTCCCCCCTCTACACTTGCTTTGATTTAAAAAGGTTTTGGAAAAATTTGAACTGATACTCAAATATTTTTGTCAAATTATGTTGAGAAAATGAACCTCAAGATTCAAGAGTTTTAATTATGTACTTCATTAACAAAATTTCATTTGTATCTTCTTAATAAATATAGGTATATTTTAAAAAACTGTATTCTTAAATTTATTTTTCATTAAACCCAGTTTCAAATTTTGCTTTAATTAAAAACTGTTAATTTTAAGTAAAAGTTTTTCTTTTTTCTTCTTATTCTTATATGAAGGATTCGAGAACCTTTTAGGATTTTGGTTTGGATTCAAGAAAATTTTGGATTCGTTCCACCTCTAATATATATATATATATATATATATATATATATATATATATATATATATATATATATATATATATATATATATATATATACACACACACACACGTTTGAATATACATTTGAAGTTGAAGTTGTTAATGCGGCCCTTAAAATTTTTAAAATTTAAACGATTATACAAATATTATTGCACTTCTAGATGTGCCACAGCAAAGAAAACAATGGAAAGTATAATATTCTTAAAATTTACAATTTTAGGGATTGCTTTTATTCCAATATTGTCCCATAAGGAACGAATTAAAATCGATGCAGGGGTGCAATATTTTTAATTTAAAAAATATTTCTAATAATGAAATATCTCTCTGAAACGTTAATGTGTTTTTCAAGGTGATTACAGGTTTGCAGAATGCAAGCACCAATTACTTGTTATGTAATAGATGTCAACTGCAATTTCATTTAATTTGGTTACTACATTTTATGTATCTTTAGACTTGTGATAGATAATGTAGTCATGGTCAGTCTGTAGCATTTGTTCTCTTATACTTTGTTTTTCTACTAATAGGCATGTTTCCCACTAATTGATCGTTTGCTGGAGTCAGTCAAACCTGAAGACAAGACTATAGCAGCTAATGAATTAATCGGTCTCACAGAAATAATCCTTTGTCATGAAAATCACATTTTTCAGGTGAGATCTTTTGATAGTTATCTTTAATTATTCTCTACAATTACTGTTCATTGACTGATGTATATTGGATTTTAATTATTTGATTAATTATAATAGTAAGTCCTAAATATATGTTGTGGATGCATTTCCAGAAGAAGCACCATGCATTGAAACCTAATTTCCCATAGACTTCATGTTATACACCACTCCCTGGTCATAATGTGGCTTTTGGCTTTTTGTGGAGCTGCAACCCATGCTATAAGACATCTGCGGTATATCCAAGGACACAATTGTATTGTCCAATACAGTGTGTACATATGACATTTTTTTATTTTAAAAAATTTCTTTAATTGCTAGAAACAACAAAATAAAAAAATATTAAGTCAGAAGAAAAGAAATTTATTTAATCACTTCTTTAAAAAGTCAGCTTTTGTTGTTTTTTACTTTAGTACTTTAAAGAAACTGCAGGACCTTCTTTTCAAGAATAGGAGAGGAAGGAAGATCTACAGTATATCCGAATGCAATGTATAACTGACAGGGTTATATCTGGGGAGTGATGTGCATAGAAAATATGGTCCTGGCTAATATTTTGACATCATTATTTATATAAAAATATTTAACAAGCAAGAAATGAAGGATGGTTATTACAACAATAATTGTTTATTAGTCCATTTGCCCACATCGTTGGATTTTAATTTTATAAAGGCCACTTAAAGATGGAATTAAGAGCTCAAATTTAGTGCATACATAGTAGTAGAACACAATAATAACATCTTAAAATAGAAAATCGAGGAATAGTGGCCAGTAATCTAGTGCAGGTGCATTTCTTTTTTCCACATATGAAATTAATGGGACATTTTATATTATAATATATTAATAATAATACAGCAAAACCTTGATAATTCAAAACTCAAGGGAACAAAAATTCATAACTTAGTATTAATTGGCTACGAATTATCCAATACACACCGTAATTACCTGAATCCAAGATAACCTCAAATCTAAGACTGTCAAAACAGAAAAGAGATTATATGATCTAACTAGAGTAATTGCCCATCAAATATCCGATACATACCGTAATTACCTGAATCCAAGATAACCTCAAATCTAAGACTGTCAAAACAGAAAAGAGATTATATGATCTAACTAGAGTAATTGCCCATCAAATATCCAATATATACCGTAATTACCTGAATCCAAGATAACCTCAAATCTAAGACTGTCAAAACAGAAAAGAGATTATATGATCTAACTAGCGTAATTGCCCATCAAATATGATGGGATTATCATAAAAGTATTCCAAATATATATGATTTGTATATGAAAAATCTGTAAGATATGCTATGATCTGGTTTGGCTTTCATGCACAATCAAATAAGTGTTTTTGAAAGTTATCTTTGTTTTAATTATACTGTTTAAGTAATTATTAGTAGAGAGGCCAAATGATTATCCAAATATTTGCTGAAAATAAAAGGAAAATCGAAATAATAAGATTTAATACACTGACCATACATCCTGTTTTTAATGGGATCATACCATTTTTTAGTGAACTGTCCTGTTGTTCTGTTAAAGTTAAAACGGGATGCCAATTGTCCCGTTTTTCTGATAGTGCCATTTAATATACAAAGTTACACGAAAAATAAATCCTATACATATCATGAAAGTTATAGACAAAGAGGAGCTTTTCTGATGAATACCACCATGTTACAAATATCAGTTATAGCAAAATTTCCAAATGACTTTAACTGAAACTGTCGAACGATGATTTGTGCAAGATGAAAGAGTTTGGTTAAAAATATTCATATGCTTTAGGAATTTGCTTTAGCTATTCCCTGCACATGTGCAGCTATAGAATATGTTTTCTATCACTAATGCTCTGTGGCCAGACGAAAAGAACCTACCCTAAATTCCCAAGTATAACGTGCACTCATGCATAATGCGCAGGTTGATCTTAGCCCATTTTCCACAGGCTTCTGAAGTCTCTAGTATAGCGCGCACCCATGTATAATGCATAGCACTTACTGAATAGTGAATCATTCAAAAAGTTTTTTATTCATACTACTGTATTTTCCAAGTTTCTCCCGAAAAAGATATTTAAGGTACTTCAATGGCTATAGAATCTGCTCTGCTAGTTGATGACGAAAATCATTTTAGGTAATTTATACAGATATCTCTTGATTTATGCATTTTTGCATATGTGAGATTTTATTTTCATGACCATTTTTCGAGATATGCATCACACATTTGCATTAACAGGATTCGTTATGTGCACAATATGTACCCTTAATAGTTTTATTATTTATTAAATATTTTGTAGACTCTAGCCCATCTACTATTTACCTTTATTGTCATTAAGAAACAAACACTTGATTATTCTTTAAATTTAAGCCATGAGAAATATTTATCTATTCATTAAAATCGAGAAAGCAATAGCTCAACTCCAGACTCATTTTCATAGTTCTCAAAGTGACTTTTATAAAGTACTACAAATAGGGAGTGCTTCCTAGAGTTATTGGTTGATTTTGGTAAATGTGTTGTAGCTTCTGGGATGGAAGAGGAAGAGAAGGGGAAGTGGAATGAATCGAGATGGCAAAAAATAGTTATTGATTATTCCTTGGATGTCTCCACACTATCTCCCCAATACAACTCTCTTCCCCTCACTCCATCGCCTTGTAGCCAAAATGCTCATCTGGTTTTTTATAACCTTGTTGCAGCTATTGGAGATACCTGAGACAAGTAGTTTTTAAGTGCTTGTTCTTGAAAATTTTCTGCCATAAGACAAGCTCAATGATTTCCTATTTAATTAAATATGGTATTATTTTTGTAAAAATGAGGAAAATTATTGAACTGCAAGATATAGCCAATGAAATGGTAAATTAATGGTATGAAAATTACTTTCTTTGTAAAATTTAATTTTTAATCTCAGTATATGAATTCAATATGAATCTTATAAGTTCTAAATAAATCATTATGTATGTATGGATTATCAACTAGAGTAACTACATAAGGGAGATATTTAAAGTTTTGTTTTTTTGAAAGGGTATCTTGGATACATATGCAGAAGCTGTGGATTCCATGTATGGTTGCCTACTTATCAATGGCAAGATTGCTGTCGCTACATCTGGTTGGTGGTCTTTGACAATGGAAGAGCGATCTTTGCTTTCACTTCTTGCCTCTGTGGAAAACCTGGCAACTTTGAGGGATATTCCTGTATTTTTACCACACAAGAGTCCTAATGTGAGTTCCTTTTATATATAATACTGTAAGACTCTGATTTAGTGCCGCTCTTTGTCCATCACTGACATGCACTAAAGCGGGAATGGTGGTAAATTGAGGTATGTGCTAGTTTTGTGTATTCATAGGATGGAAGTTTTGTTCAGAATGATTCATGGATGGAGGTGACAATAAATGGGAGGGGGCACTAAATCGGGTTTTGACTTTATACTTATAGATCTTGATTAACGCTGTTGATGGTTTTCTAAGAAAACTGATGTTAATAAAAATGGATTTTCCCATAGACACCATGTTATTAATTGGTGTATCATTTTAGGACAGCTGATTAGAAAAATGTTTAATTAAGAAAAGTGATTAAAGGTGAGTGTAACTTACTTGATTTAGCAGAATCCTTTCCTTGTGGAAGGGCGCTTGTAAATATGAGTATTGATGGTGTTTATGAGATGAAGATACTGGTGTTTCTTCATCTGAAAATTAGACCAGTGAACCATTCCTTCAGTTCTTAGAGGTCTTTAAAAGAAGTTTTTGTAGGAATTTAAAGAATTGGAGCATTGTTAGTTAGAGTGAAGCTTTATACTTTTCATCATAAATGATATCATTCTTGAATTCTCTTATTAGTCCAGAACATTTGCATATGCAGGAGGGAGTCCATGGGGTCTGGACCCCCCCCTTAAGAGATGAGACAAACTTCAAGATATTAACCCCTTAACTGGGCAATTAATTTTTCTCAACTTTCAGCCGATGGGGAATTATTCTGTTCTTGCAAATAATTTGAATTTGACGTTTTATTATTCTGTTAGGTAAAGTATGATGTTCCGTGAAGTTGGTTGTTGATATTTTGCAATATTAACGAAATTATTCAATCTATAAATTTATAATATTAACTTTTTTCAATTAATCATTTGTTCAGAAATTACGATATTTTTATGAAGGGTTTTGTTTTTTATTATAAGACATTGTAAAAAAAGTTATTTTAATTTAACTTCTATTTTAACGTTAATATAGCGAAGATATGAAATAGCGCATTATTCCTAGTTGCATACCTTCCAGAGGTACTCTCATGCAAAATAATTCCGACTAATGGAATGGATTGATTATCCCCTTAACTGGGGTAAGTGGATATAGTCACGCTCCCCAACAGTGAAGAGAATTCAATCTGTGACTTAAGTCACCCCGCTTAAGGGGTTAATTATTGATTGGTTCCTTCAATTCTTATTTTGATACTTGGAAATTAACTTCTATAATCCTCATAAGGTGCGATTATAGATGATGTGTAGTCTATATTTTTCTAAAAAGAATGCATCATCATCCATATCTATGTATACCGAGTAGAGGCTGTGAGTGCCTATAATGTAACGACATGATTGAACGATTGTCATCACATGACATTGTCCAATTAAAAATATGACAGAAATTGCTCACAATGTAACCATAACCATAAGAATCCAGAAGTTATTCAGGAAGTCGTCGAATAAAGCGCAGAGAGTGGGAATATTGTTCTTACAACTTAGAACTCAGTTTGAGTATTGGTAAACTGTGTGTATATGAGCGTATAGTGATCAATGCAAAAGTATGAATAATATTTCTATAGTTGTGTTATTACACTGTTTTTGTATTTTAATCATTGTAGTGAATGCATACACATAACCCAGTAAGTGATCATGATATGTATGTGCTACTTTTGACACTTAATTTCCCATGGTCAGTTCTTATTCAATCTCATCCAACCGTTCAAAGAGCTATCAGTTGGGTATGAATAATGTCCTGTCTGCATGGTTAATAAACTTCAGAAAATCCATTTGACATTTGATGACGACTCATTTATTGGAGGAATTAAGAAAAGAGCATTTACAGTGTCCAAGTGAAGACTTTTTGAGGAAGATTTGGAAATCTTCTGGTAAGTTTTGAAGTTTTTTTAGCCTCTGCAATGAGTTCTTTAGTGCAATATTTTTTTGGCATGGTCCACCTTTTTCCGAAATTCTATTTATTTGAGACATTCCATCAAAGTGATAGTAGCCATTTTATATTGAAGAGTGAAATGGCATGGCTGGCAATATGTCAGATAATGGATCTGAAAGTCAAACAAGGAGATGAATCACAAGCCTATTAGATTACATATTGGAAATAAAAACGTTATAGTTAGAGGACTTTTAAAAGATTAAGGCCCAGTTGCATAAAGATTACGTTATGGAACCGATAAGTATGAGGTCCATAAATTTATGGAACTCATAACTCAAGTCGTGTTTTTAGACTCTAATCTCTCCATAACTTATGTCTCAGTAGTAATTGGTCCAATAATGTGCTTCTCGTATAGCCACTAGATGGTGACAAATGTCATATAGCAGAAAATGACTAGATATTTATCGTTTGGGAATATTGATCATCACTTTTTTCGTTGTTTACTAAACGTGAAACATGGTGATTTTCAAAATCTGTAGAATCTCCGAGAAAAATCTCTTGACTAGTTATAGAATCTTTAGAAATATCTGTACAAGGCATATTTGAATGCTAAATTCTGTTTCAGCTATTCATATTCAAGGAATACTAGAAATAGTAATTCTATTTTTTAAACGAAATGATAACATATTCGTTTTTGGAAATAGTAAAAATTAATGATGCAAACCAAAGGAGCTATATAAGGAGTACATAATTGTAATTAGACTCACCATTTGGAAAACACTATCTTAATGAGGTATTTGTTATTATCAATCAAATGAAATGTTTAAGGAAAATAAATATTTAATCAGTGGTGCCTTTATATGAACAGGGTTTAATAAAGCTTAAGTAATCATTTCATTTTCTTTCATAAAATTTAATTTGAATATATCAGTAGGGAAATGTTATAAACAATGTGCAGACAATGTGAAGTTTTTAAATCAAACGTATACAAAATCTTGGGACGAAATATAAAGGAAAACATCTAATCACATATTGCATTAAATGGAAATATGCAAGCCATTATATAACTTGAAGATAAGCAATTCCTCACTGTAGCCTTAGAATGAGCTTCTAGGCTCTTGTAAAGAGTTTTTTAATAGCCTCCATTCACTATCAATTTTTTTAATTTCTGAATGTGCCAAATTTTCAAAATATGAAATGAAATTAACTAAAGAAGGATTTCTTTTCCAAAAACAATTTTAGGATTAAACATTTCTAAAGATTTTAAAGCTTCTAATCCAAAGAATTATCTTTTATAACTTTATGAAACACTTTCAATGAAAAACTCTAAACAATTTTTTCAGAAGTCACACATCTCTTCACCTTCAATAGAGTTAGCATTTATTAGTTCCATTTGCACTTTTATTCGATGATACATTTCCTCCATTGGTTTAAAATCATTTTTAACCCTATGTTTAATCACTTTTTAATGGTGTTACATTGAGGTAATCATCTTTATGTAGCACTCCAAAATTGTTTTCAGCATCATACAAATTTAAGTGTGTAAGGTATGGTTGACTGAGACTGCATTTGCTTATTTAAGTTATTGAACACTGGTAAGATGAAATCAGGGAACATAAGACAGGAGAATTCAGTCTTTGCAGTATTATTTCAGGTGCTACAAGTCTATCATTCAATACAGCATTTGTAAAGTATAATATCAGTGCATTATATTATTCAAGTAATCGAGACTCATAGTTTTATTAGCAAGGTACTAGTGGGTACTAGGTACAACATTACACAATAAACACAATAGCGCAAAAATTTATATACCTATAACCCAAAAGCAAAAACTTTGCAAGAAATAGAATACCGAACAAAACGTAACCTATATAGAAATTACATGAGACAAAGGGCAAAATAAATAAATAACAATAATTCATAAAGTCGACATTAAAATAACCTAACCAATTAACAAAAACAAACGTAATTGATAATAAAGGAAATAACCCACTAATGTAAATAATCACATGCCTGCTATTTCAGCATAGTATATCTCAAATTGTTTGATTCTTACCTAAACAAAAGCCTACTATTGATTTTAATGTTGTAATTACACTCTTTCTGTTATTATGAACACTGTATAAACAATATTACAAGTAACACAACACTAGGAAGGCCTATCATTTCATAAAACATCTGCCATCTTAGATTTTTGTGGAACTCATAATCTTTTAACCGTACGCTTATGTATCGATAAGTTATGGAAAGACTTATGGAACCAATAACTACTATTGAATGATTCAGAAACGGTTTTTAAGAATTTTTCGTAACTTATTGACTACATAGGCCTATCGATTCCATAACTCGCGTTCAAGAAACCGGGAATCAGTAAAGACATTTCTCTCTAATTTTCTGTAAATTAGTCCCTGGATTTTTTTTCTTGTTCGTCATTGCTTCTTTGTATTACTTTCTTTGTTCATAGGTGTCTTCTCTATATTTTCCATAGTTTATTTATTGGTTTTTATTGTTCACTATACTGTAATAAGTATCTAATATTTATTTATTTTTATTATTGAAACTTGTCTTTTTTCTTTCTTTTAATATCTAGCTAAATAATATTCATTATGGAGAAGAATACTTTATACTTGTTTCATATTTCTTTATGATTTAAAATATTTTCATTTTCTATTCCACAATATAAAATTTAATATTTATTCATATTATTCAATATTTTAAATTAATATTAAATGATTCTTTGCTGATCATTTTTCTTTGTCATCCTTGTCGTATTTTTAAATAACAAATATTTTTGGGGTTCAGAATGAGTAAACGAAAGAATAATCTGTTAAGTTATTTTTAAAAAGTTCCCAAGAAAGATTGCATAGAGTTAAATGATTGTGAACACCTAACATGTTCCAACGATTGCTCCTCGAATTCAGATAGTATATATGAAAGTATCTGAAAAAAAATTATTTCCTAAAATCATTGATTCACCTGATATGAAACTACAAAATGACGACATTGGCTTTCATTTTGACAAAGTGGCTACAATGATGCCTCATGAAAAATTAAAGGCAATCAGTTTGTTAAAAATTCCAGATGAGGCTTATAAATTTCCCACAAAAGGGCCAAAAAATTTGAAATTTCAGAGGTGTGACAGATTTCACTGGTTGTTATATTCGAAGAGTCTAGATGGTGCTTATTGTAAGTACTGTTTCTTTTTCGCAAAAAACGATCAAACAAGAAGTAATCAAGAATTAGGACAGTTACTTAATCTCAAATTTGATTAATAGAAGCATGCCCTTGAACGTTTTCGTTCGCATGATGATGCCTTATATCACAAAGACTCCATCATAACAGCAACAATCTTATCAAAAATTGAAAATAATGAAATAATTCCAGTAAATTTACAAATAGGCTATGAGCACCATAGACAAGTGGAGAATAACAGGGACTTGCTAATTCCAATAATTGAGACAATCATATTATATGGAAGACAAGGAATTCCGTTGAGAGGACATAGAGATTAGGGGCCCATGAACCACATGAGAATGATGGTAATTTTCGATCAATACTTAGATTTTGTGCTAGATACAATGAAAATTTTAAATCAAGGCTTGAAAAAGCTCTGAAAAATGCTTCTTATATTAGTCCTAGATTTCAAAATTATATTATCGAAAAAGTCTGAAATTTTATAAGAGAGCAAATAGTAAAAATAAGTTAATGACGTACCGTGATTTGCGTTGCTTGCTGATGAAACCACTGATATTGCAGTCATTGAGCAACTCTCTATATGTATAAGTTATTTGATGTTAAAAAATGGAGAACCAAATTTATGCGAAAGGTTTTTAACATTTACACCAGCCCCAGATTTTACTGCAGAAGGGCTAGCAAATACTATGATAAGAACGTTATCATCACTTGGAATTAATCTTAAAAAGCTTTGTGGCCAAGGATATGATGGCGTGCCAGTTATGGGTGGTATTGTAAATGGTGTTCAAAGAAAAATTTACAAGAAATTTACATCCACTGTCCAAGTCATAGTCTCAACTTAGCTATTGGTAGTATTTCTGATGTACGCCTGATTAAGCAGTGTTTGGCTCTTTTAGGAGAGCTGTATCTTTTTTTAATATACCGAAAAAACAACAAGCATTATTTGCATCGATTAAAAAAGTTTGTCCAGAAACAAAAAAGAAAAACTTATAAATTTATGTGCCACTAGATGGGTTGAATGTCATAACTTAGTTTCAATGTTTTTGGAGCTTCAAGATGCAGATTTCAAACTACCATCATTACACCCGCATTCAGAAACAGGAAAGATTATCTGCTATGGTTCGATTCCCGGTCATAGCAGAATTTTTTCCTGTTTCAAAGTTATTGTCAGTATGGTTTATTTAAATCATGTTTTCAGTTAAAGCCTTGTCCTCTGTCGATATTTTCAGTCAAGAGTTATAGACTTAAATGAAGCAATACATGCTGCTGATGATCTTATTTCAATTTTAATTAGAATAAAAAATGATGCAACGGAATTTGAAAACCTTTTCTCAGAATCTGTTGGAATTGCACATAAATATGATTTTTCAGTTGATAACCAAAGCTTCGAGGATGGCCAGGTATTGATTTTCCAGTTGTATCACCTAAAGAATACTATAGAAATTATGTATTTTTACCATTATTAGAAAATTTTCTGACTAGCCTAAAGTAAAAATTTTCCAATCACAGAAATACAATGGAAAGCTTTCAATATATTTTACCACTACGAAAATGGAATGACACTAATGCATCACCAATTAACGTTCATGTTGAACATTTATGCAATTTTCATCCAGAGGACATAACATGCAGCAGGCAAGAATTTCTTGCAGAAATAGTACTTGGGCAGAAATATTTAAAACAATTGCTGGTGAATGCGAAAGATATTTCATTGATAGAAATTGTTAAATTTTGTAACAAACATGTATTCCTGAACATTTATAATCTTCTATGCATCCTTATAACACTTCCGGTCACTACTTGTGAAGCTGAAAGAAGTTTTTCCTCATTAAAACAATTGATAACTTAACTAAGATCGACTAATCGACTATGTCTGAAGAAAGATTGAATAGATTGGCTTTGATGAATATATACAGGAAAAATATGTTGGATATAGATTTAAAAATTAAAGAATTGGCTACGAAGCCTCGAAAAATCAATTTTATATTCTAAATAAAATATTTGTGTTATTTTTTATTACTAATTTTAATAACCAAATAAAAATGTTTCATATTTTTTTATTGAGTTTGATTTATGTTCCTTAAGAAGAGAATTTAGACCCCATATGCATAATTTTTACTTTCTCCATACTTAGTATAGAGGAAAGTATTATTTTCATGAAAGAAATCGATTTAGAGATTTCAACGAAAATAGATGTTTTGAGGTCCTCTGAACACCTTTTGACCATTTTCTCGATGATGTCTGTGTGTGAGTTTTTATGTGGGTTCTCTAACTCAAAAACTATTGATCAGGTCAATTCGAAATTTTATATTTGACATTTTTTTTAAAGGCAAAAGAATTGATTAGTTTTTGGTAAAAATCGGTCAATCAGAAGTTGGTGTTCACTCTTGTCACTTATCAGTTTTTTTTTAATATTTGCTTTAATATTTGATTAATGTAAAAAAGTACAGAAATAAAAGTTGTAGGAAATTTAATTTTCTACAACCTTTGTTTGAAACATTTTCCCATATAATGCATTGTTTAAGAGATGTATTAAAAACTAAATACTTTACCTGCCACCACCATGCCACCTACCAGCAACTATTGTAAACATTTTATGCTTAGTTACATCATAGTGACACTCCATTTAATTTTCTTAATTGTTTGAGCTTTGTGGCTATATCCAATATCAGAAGGCTACGGTTTGAGTTTATTTCAGTTCTTTGTTAAGTCTTTGAATTTTTCTCACAGTTCCTTAAAATATTTATTATCATTTAACCTATTTGAGATTTTTAGAAATATTACAGGTATGGAGAAAATAATGTGGTGGCCACATGAGATTTTTTATGTTTAATCAAATCTGAGTTTCCGGTATCCATTTTTTGTAACATGCAATGATTTGACAAATGAAAATGTAAATATTAATTTTGACATTCATTGTAAGTTACCATTTTGTTTTTTCCAACATTTGAGAATTTAAAAATGTATGTTCCATATAATATAAATGCTGGTATTTTCTTGTAGAATTTAGTAAGCCTCAGTATATTCTGTAGTTTCATTTTCTCTCTGTTCATTTTAGATTTTCTCAGTTTTAAATAGTTGCACTTGTATCATACTTGCTTGGCATTAGAATGTCAAAGGGAATATCTGAATTTCTACATTTATAATAATTCCTATGTGATGTTTTAACACACTAGTACGTATATACAAAGTGTGATGTGTAAAAAAATATTACTTTTCATTACTTACAAGGATTTTTTTAGGTACCATTTCGGTTAGTGACATGCCGTTTACTACCTTGGGCTGAAGTTTTATTACTATGCGGCCCAGAACCTTCGCTTCAAGATGTGGAAAAAATTGCCATCCAAACATGGAGATTGGGTAGTGAAATACTTAGAGCAGCAAATGTTCACTGTCCTACTCCACGTAACATCCCTTCATCAATAAGCCTTGATGGTGGAATTCTTGGGTAAACAGAACCTTATAATTTAATTTGGGATATATTTTTAATAACTTAGACAGTGATCATATTTTTAAATGAAATACTAGCTATAATATGCTCTATCAATTGGGTGCAGATTATCCTGTCAGTGGATTATTTGGGTTATGGATTATCTTTGCATATTTTTACTGTTCTACTTAAAAGAATTCTTTAATCTTTCATGACTAGAGATGCCCAAGATAAGATGCTATTTATTTGGTATTTCCTATGTTTATAACACACAAAGCATGAATAGTCATTCTTGGCAAATTTTTAATCATATTGACTGCAAATTTGAAACCCATAGCTGATCATATTTAAGAATACAGGTAGCCCTTGATTTACGCCGGGGATGTGTTCCTGGACGAACCGGCATAATTGGAATCAGTGTAAATTGAAACGATTTTATAATGTAAATCAATGGGAAGTCAATGACATGCGTTCCCGACACCCAAACATTGACGAGTAATATAATGCCATTGCATTTAAAGTTCTGAAATAACGTAAATATAATAAAGGGAATTAAAAAAAAGAGAACAGTAATATACTTTTACAATGTTCCCTTCCATTTATTATTTACATTCCTATGATTCTCCTTTGCTCCGTTCAGAAGAACATTTCCATTGTTGCCATAGTGGCTGAAATCTAACATCTAACCTTTGCAAATAGTCGGTCATTGTGCAATTTGATTCTCCTTTGTTGTGATACCAGAGTATGAAATTTATGTTAACGTCCACTTTCCTCAATACCGACAGAAATAAAATAACACAATGTATAAATATATTTCAAATAGGAATACAGTAAAACCTCTCATTAAGGAAATTCACGGAACCAATTTTTTCATCTATTCGTTTTTCAGAAGTTCGTTGACCAAAGGTTAATCAGTGTTGCATAAATTCAGAGATGATTGATCGATTATACAGAAGTAACAGGGTTATCTGAATGAAGGCAAATGCAATTATTATGCAGAAATCGCATAATCTAACCAAATCAAATCCTCCACTAAAATGCGTCAATTACATATGCCTTTTCTTAAAAAATATTACTTAAGAATTGACACACTACCCCGTTTGCGGGAATTTCGATCTACACTGCATTACCTTGCACATATTTTTTCACTAAAATTGTTACCAACGCTTCAACTTCATCTCTGACAAAAAATCTCCTATACATGAAAAAATGCACATGAACCACCTCTAATAATGACATACATCATTGCTGCGATCTATGTATTGTGATGCCTACCATTAAATTTGGTGAATCCTTTCTCAGCAGTAAATTTCCTGTTAACTATATCAGGAGAATAAATGTAATTTTAAACAATATCTTTTAAAAATAATTTTTATTAAAAAAAAGTTTTAAAAAAAGAATCAATATTTCTTGGTTATAAATTTTCTTTGAACTCCCACCCAACAACAGCTAAAGTTAGTGTCACTACATATCATGAGCAATTGAATTTGAATGTTTCTCTTGTAAGAAAACCGTTGTCACATCTTCGACGTCCAGAACCGCATGGCTTACACTTCAAAAATACCAGAAATACATCATTATGTATTGATTGAATTATTGACAGCTTGGGTCTCATTGGCCAACTGTATTTTCAATCCTTACCCATGCGTAACTGAAAGAAATTCTTTAGTGAGCAAAATTTCGTTTTAAAGATGTTAATACTATTAATTTCATCTGCTATTCTGGCAAGTGGCAAAAGGTCATTTTCAAAATTAAAGTTGATAAAAACATTTGTTTTCCACAAAGGGACAAAAAAGACTGAATGAACTTGCAATAATTAGTATAGAGAATTACACAGCAACAAAAATTAATATAGACAAATTAATAGAAAATTTTGCCAGGTTAAAACCTCGAAAAGTTCTATTTTCTAAATTTTAGTTTTGTAAAATAATTTGTTTTATAATGTACAATGGTTGTTATCTGCCATTTGAATTTGCAAATAGTATTTCAACTTTTGTAATGAAAAATATTAAAAATATTGAATTCTGAAAAAAGGCACAAAATTTTTTTCCCACACCCTCCACATTTTTAGCTGCAATGTGTGCAGCACACTCCCACAACTTGATTAATATGACTGCTGAGTTCACACATGGCATATTTAGCTATACAAGTTTCATATCAGTTATTTATCTTTTAGATCATTACTATTTATTTTACAATTTGTTTATCTAAAAAGTTATATTTAACAGTTATCACACTAATATTTTCTGTAAATGTTGACAGATACGAACTTAATCTCAGCTGTATATGATACACAATGTGGCCCTTCCTAATTGCCTTGGTGAACCAAAAAACTTTTTCCCTGAAAAATCTTCTAAAAATCCAAGGTGTGTCTCATAGATGGAAAAATATGGTACATTATATACCATTTGATCGGGATCCAAAATCATTCCAAGCTTCTCTTAAGCATAAACAAGAAGTCCAAACCAGGACTAATGCAGGCTGGTTTCCCAAAGTTGATGTCCCGAATTTAATACTTATATTGACAGGAAATGTTTCAGTATATGTTAGTCATTCCAAGGAATTCTCATACCATAAATACTACTTGTAGTTCATAGTTTATTAATGATAGAGAAAAATTGGAAAACTAATTAATGGAGCATTATCAGGTTTAAAATACTAAAAACAATGACAAAATCTCTTTCTGGCATATTTTGGATGTATTTTTTTTAAATAAACGAATTTAATAAATGTTACTGTTTATACCCTAATATGTCTGGATCAACTGTCCATTGCTGAAGAGTAGGCAAGCGGAAAATAAAATAATCCATTCATTCACTCGTCTATGCTCAAACTGAGTTCGGTAATAATTTTCTCCATGGCAACAATCCATAAAATTCAATTTAAAACGCAAAATCGCTATGCTTAGTAGAAATTCAATAAAATATGATCAACTATCAAAATTTCGTGGTAAGAATTAGAATCTATATTCTTCTCACCTTAGAACAATACAAAACTTGCTCCGATATCACAATTTTAAGATATTTTAAAGTATTTAAAGAAAACATCTCTGCACGATGTATTTGAGACTTACTATGTAAAACAAATAGGGAAAAACATTCCTGGAATCGAACCCGGAACTTCAATCTTCGCCAAATATAATATAGCCTGGAGGTGGGCCCTGGCAGCATGAGCCTCACACCAAGTTTCATGAAAATCTGTTGATTGGTGCAAAAGTTGTTAATAGGGAACACACACATCATGCACACACACAGACAGAACCATTTCATAAGGCTATGTTTCCTTTGGAAACCATCCTTAAAAATAATTCCCATCTAGCCCAATATCTACCTTTGAACAAGTATGTATAACTGTGAATCTTCATAATGTCTCATTTAATTTTTGTAGTGTATGTTCACCCGAAGTCAGTAGCTACTCAAGTCATTGTGAAATTATTGAAGAAATTATGCTAAAACACCCAGAAAAGAATTTGATACTTCTAGGTGACTATAATTTACCAAACTTGTATTGTACCAAGTTGCTTAAAGGCACACCATGATATTTCAATATTTTGTTTCTTTTTACAGCAATTTTCATTGAAATTAAAATTTTTATGTAAAATTTTAAAAATTAAAAGGCAGTTACAAGGTTAAAGATAAAGAGTTCAAAAATGACTATAATTGTAGTGAGTTATGATGCATATGGCATTTTTTAAATTTCTCATACTCCAGTTGATATGAACATAAATTAGTTATTTTTTCATCATACCTTGCTAAGATCTATTGGAGAATGATGTAGTTAAACTGTTAATTGACATCATGTACTTAATCTTTGCTCAATAAAACTGTCTCATTTGGAGTACCTGTCCATTTCTAGCTTTCTCCTTGTTGATGAAGTTCTGGGAAAATTTCTACTGTCTGCAAATGTACTTGGAGATGATTCTCTGCATGAAGATATTCCTTCTTACACCGTGAGTGAGGCACACCGTAAAACAGTGCTCAGAACATTTTATCAACAGATATCTTCTACATTCATGCCACTCATAAAAAATCCAAGTAAGATTAATTTTAAAAGAAAGAATTTTGTCTTCGACAGTATTTCTTTTCCTATAAATATGTTGAAATTAAAACAAAAGTTTTAAGCATAAGTTTTTACCATAAGAATGATGTTTAGTGATATTAAATTTATGTGAATTAATTTTTAAGGATTAGATCTTATTCAAGACAATTAAGTTTTTGATTTTCATAAATGACATCTGTTTTCATAGAATTAGGGCCTATAGTATATATTGTATTTACCCGAATCCAAGACGATCCAGCAGACTGTCGAAACAGAAAAAAGATTCTATGATCTAATTTCTCACTGAATGTATTTTGTGTAAATTTCGATCACACATATTCAGTATAAATATACTAGTTCATTCATTAATTTAAATGGTTTGTTTCCAATATTTGTTAGAAAAAAGTTTTAAAATGTATTTTTTAAATTAAGATTTTATTAATTGAATTCCGGATCATGAGTTTGCAATGAAAATTTTCAGTAGATACAATTACATTATCATGTTTTTCATTTGTTTAAAACACATCGATTAAACTCATATTCATACTTCCTATGGTTCT